>ONZH01000762.1:0-94272 GCA_900303285.1 Rhinella marina | reverse complement strand
GTGGCAGCTGGGGAACAAGTATCGAGTGATAGCCACCGCCATCAGGTTGAGGAAAGCCTCAGTCTCTACTAGTCTAGGGCAGCATCTCCAGGCTCAACAATTTGGAGATGTGGACGTTTAGGGCTTGTGCATGTGGGTGGCTGGAATTGTCTGCTGCAAAGACAGCTGAACGCTGCACTGGGACACATTGGTGGAGGTTGTGGAGGATCGTGCAGGTGAAGGGGTGGTTGTAGGGTGGGAGGCGCTCGTGCCGGGGTCCTGGGCGGGGGTTGACTCGCAGAGCCAGCATGTGACGCAGGGGAAGGGGCAGTGGTGTGACCCACAGGAGGTGAAAGGTCTTGGTTCCACTGAGTCGGGTGTTTAGCACTCATATGCCTGCGCATGCTGGTAGTGGTTAGGCTGGTAGTGGTGGGTCCACTGCTGATCCTGGTGTGGCATAGGTTGCACACCACAGTCCGTCGGTCATCCTCACTTTCTTTAAAAAAACTCCAGACTTGTGAACATCTAGGCCTCGGCGCGGTAGCTTGACTCCGTGAAACAGTTGCTGATCTACCTGCTCTGGTCCTGCTTCTCCCTCTGGCCACCCCACTGCCTGTTCTGGTGCTGCACTTGCCTCCCCCTCAGAAGAACTGTCTTGAGTTAGCTTACCAACCCAGCTCGGGTCAGTCACCTCATCATCCACCTGCTCTTCCTCCGATTCCTCACTCTGCTCCCCCTCGGACTTACTGCCCTGACAACAACGTCACTGTCTGACAACCGTGTCTCATCATCATCATCATCATCATGTGACACCTCTTCACGCACTACTTGCACTAAGTCCACACTCTCATCACCCACAGACTGCGAAAGTTCTAAATTTTGGGCATAGGGACAGAACAACTGCTCAGGTTGCTGTTGAGCAGTGGTTTGTGTCTCTGGGTAGGGTCCTGAAAAGAGTTCTTGGGAGTATGCTGGATCTGAATCCATATTTTCCATGGGGGGGCAGGCTGGGGGGAAGGAGGTTGAGCTGGAGGAGCCAGAGGTCTACTCCCTTGGCTAGAGTGGGTGGACTGCATGGAAGACTGGGTGGTGGATAAATTACTGGACGCATTGTCCGCTATCCACGTCATCACCTGTTTGCACTGTTGTGGTTTCAATAGTGGTGTACCACGTGACCCAGTAAGTTGCGAGATGAAGCTAGGGAGCGAAACTCTGCGGCGTTCCACTGCTCCCTCATCAGCATGTACTGTGTCACCCTGCCCAGGACCAAGGCCTCTGCCCCCTACACTACTTGAACACCCACGCCCGCGTCCTCGACCCTTAGCCCTTGGGTTCAACATTTTGTAAATTCACTAAACTGTCGAATTAATATCTGAGGCCAAAACCGTATTCAGTAGACACTAGAATTACTATTTGAGGCAAAAAAACATATTCTTTAGACGGCGGCTATTGTACCGCAAACCACTAAATTTTTCACTGCACTGTAGGATATATCACTGAGAGAAAAAACGTATATTTTCTACACTCCGGCTAGTGTGCAGCACACGACACAATTCTGCACTGCACTGTAGGATATATGACTGAGAGGAAAAACGTAGTCTTTAGACGGCGGCTATTGCACCGCAAACCACTCAATTTTTCACTGCACTGTAGAATATATAACTGAGAGAAAAAACATATTTTTTACACTCCGGCTTGTGTGCAGCACACGACACAATTTTGCACTGCACTGTAGTATATATGACTGAGAGGAAAAACGTAGTCTTTAGACGGCGGCTATTGCACCGGAAACCACTCAATTTTATACTGCACTGGAGGATATATTTGACTGAGAGTAAAAAACGTAAAAAAATGTATATTTTCTACACTCCGGCTTGTGTGCAGCACACGACAGAATTTTGCACTGCACTGTAGTATATATGACTGAGAGGAAAAAACGTAGTCTTTAGACGGCGGCTATTGCACCGCAAACCACTCAATTTTACACTGCACTGTAGGATATATAACTGAGAGAAAAAATGTATATTTTCTAGACTCCAGCTAGTGTGCAGCACACAACAGAATTTTTCACTGCACTGTAGGATATATCACTGAGAGAAAAAACTTATTTTCTAGACTGACTCTACTGTACAGCACACGACAGAATTGTTCACTGCACTGTAGTGTATATATAAATGAGAGAAAAAACGTAGTCTTTAAATGGCGGCTATTGTACCGCAAACCACTTAATTTTTCACTGCACTGTAGTATATATAACTGAGAGAAAAAAACGTATTCCCTAGACTGACGCTACTGTACAGCACACGACATAATTGTTCACTGGACTGTAGTATATATAAATGAGAGAAAAAACGTATTCCCTAGACTGCACTACAGATCCCAGCAAGCCAAGGTACAGCAGCAGCAGCAGCAGCAGCAGCAGCAGCAGTAAAAATGAATACTGAGAGGACTTTGGGCAATTTCTTTGGGGTCTGTGTGGACCACGTGCTGTTCCTTCTGCCACCAGTCGCTGTGCACAGTGTGCAGCCAAGATGGCGGTAGCTGTACTACAAGTCCCAGCCAGCAGCCAGGAGGAGACCAAAAAAAAAAGGCGCTTGTAGCCATTAGAAGGGCTGTTGGGTTTTTTGAGAATGATTCCTGCCTAACCAAAATCTAAATTGAGGCCCTAGCACTATCCCTGACAGACAGCAGCTCTATCCCTAATCTTATGCAGGCGGCGTCTGACGTGAGCAGCGCGGGACCAGATTCTTATATTCTGGGGGTCCCACGTGATGCTAGGAGGTACCAAAGACTCTCCTGCATGTTGATTGGCTGAGAAAAGGCGCCTAACATGCAGGAAGAGGAAGATGCCATTTCCCCGAGGATCGCTATATGCTCATCCGAGTATCTAGCATGTACGAATACCCTAATGCTCGAACGAGCACCAAGCTCGGAAGAGCATGTTCGCTCATCTCTAATCATAATGTTATGACTTAGCTTCCCAATATGCCCAGATATACCTTGTTACTCCATTCTGCGCTAAAATTGATTTTCCCATTGTGACCATTTATGTGACATTCTAAAGTGATCATTAGAGATGAGCGAATCATTAAAAAAATTATTCGCCGAACATTCGCCGATCTTTTTCTAAAATTCGTATATTCGACGAATAGATTTGTTGTATTTGCGTACAAAATATACGTTATTATATGCTATTAGCGAACATTCGCTCACTAATAACGAACGTTCATTTACAAAATGTACGCAACTTCTTAGAAGACGTATGCATGAGCGTAGACATAGCTTACGAATCTCAGCGTACTATTGTCTAAGCGATTACGTAATACGCAGGCACGTATGAGGAGAGGCCGCAGCGTGCACTCCTCAGAGGCAGAGCGAATATTCCAGACATATATATGGTAAGGTGCAAATACATTATTATAGGTATAATATAAAATTTTTAAATATCACCTACCTAGTATGCTCACAGACACGTTTAAGTCTCTTTTCTTCTGACGCTTGTCATAGAACTGGAGCAGAGTCCCAAACTCAGTCGCAATTTGTAATCCACATAGGTAAAATTGTAATCCAAATGGGTAAAAAAAAAGCAGCAAAGGTTCCTTAAAAAAACCTCTTTCAAGGGGCTCCCCAAATAACCTGAAAAGGGGGAAAAAGGGATGAGGCGCACAAATGCGCAACTTAATTTCCTGAGTTGCCTCGTCATCCTCCCGCGCTGGCGAAAGGGGCAGAACTACCAGGGAGGAGTCTGCATCGCTGAATTAAATTCGTACGCAACAGCGTATAGAGTTACTACCAGGGAAAAGTCTGCATCGCTGAATTGAATTCGTACGCGACAGCGTATAGAGTAACTAAATTATACGTAGAATAGCGTACAATTTATAGGACACACTACGTAGCGAATGCGTACAAAAGCGAAGCAAATCACCTAATATTCGGATTTGTTTTGCAGCTGACAAATCCCAAGATTCGATACGAATCTACGAAGCGGCGAATAGATTCGCTCATCTCTAGTGGTCATCTTGCAACATGAAAAAGTGAACATTTGTAGCACTGGGTTCAGTGGAGTGGTGGCTGCACTTATGTGTAGCTTTGTTCAATGTGGTGTCTGAGAGTTGTGGAAAGTGCCATGATCAAGCAACAAAGGATTTATTAGGCATTTATGACCTACAATATAGATGGGAACTTGTTTTGCAAGGATCTGCACAAGCTTATGGCACTGATAACTCAATTGACAGACCCTTCTTTGTCTCAAAAGTGACCTGTTTTCTTTCCTTAATTCAGTTGTACCTGTCTGGACAATTTCTCATCTAATCAGACTTCTCCTAACTGTTGAATATACTGTGTTAGATATATATTAGTAACATAGTTTACAAGGCCGAAAAAAGACATCTGTCCATCCAGTTCGGCCTGTTTTCCTATAAGTTGATCCAGAGGAAGGCAAAAAAACCCTGTGAGGTAGAAGCCAGTTTTCCCCACTTTAGGGAAAAAAATTCCTTCCCGACTCCAATCAGGCAATCAGAATTACTCCCTGGATCAACGACCCCTCTCTAGTAACTATAACCTGTAATATTATTACCCTCCAAAAATACATCCAGGCCTCTCTTGAACTCTTTTAGTGAACTTACCATCACCACCTCCTCAAGCAGAGAGTTCCATAGTCTCACTGCTCTTACCGTAAAGAATCCTCTTCTATGTTTGTGTACAAACCTTCTTTCCTCCAGACGCAGAGGATGGCCCCTCGTCACAGTCACAGTCCTGGGGATAAATAGATCGTGGGAGAGATCTCTGTACTGACCTCTGATATATTTATACATAGTTATTAGATCTCCCCTCAGTCGTCTTTTTTCTAAAGTGAATAAGCCTAATTTTGATAATCTTTCTGGGTACTGTAGTCCACCCATTCCAGTTATTACTTTAGTTGCCCTCCTCTGAACCCTCTCCAGCTCTGCTATGTCTGCCTTGTTCACAGGAGCCCAGAACTGTACACAGTACTCCATGTGTGGTCTGACTAGTGATTTGTAAAGTGGCAGGACTATGTTCTCATCACGGGCATCTATGCCTCTTTTGATGCAACCCATTATCTTATTGGCCTTGGAAGCAGCTGTCTGACACTGGTTTCTGCAGCTTAGATTTCTGTTCACTAAAATTCCTAGGTCCTTTTCTATGTCAGAGTTACCCAAAATGTTCTGACATTTCTTAGGACTAAGAGTCTATTTTTTAAGCAAAGTAGTTTCAAATGATAATGTAGTGTTTCCATTATATTTTATGACCTATGTTGCATATATGTTTTTCTTGTTGTGCTTACTTATCAGTAGAGATGAGCGAGTACTAAAATGCTCGGGTGCTCGTTATTCGAGTCGAACTTTTCCCGATGCTCATGTGCTCGTTTAGAATAACGAACCCCATTGAAGTCAATGGGAGACTCGAGCATTTTTTGCAGGGGACCAAGGCTCTGCCTAGGGAAGGCTGGGTGAAAACCTGGAAACCTCAGAAAATGATGGAAACACCACGGAAATGGACAGGAAACAGCAGGGGCAGCATGCATGGATGCCTCTGAGGCTGCCTAATCCCACCATTACCCCACATTCTCCTAGTGGGGCATGTGTGGTATCGATTCTTCTCAGTTTAAAATCGTATAAGTCCCCTATCTTGGGACCATATATTTCATGGAATTTTCGAACACGGAAAAGGAAAAAGAGCTTGCTCTGGCCAGGGGGGTGTCTTTTCTACTCCAGCTAAGGGGACGTGTCCATGCTCTGCCCATCACAGGTCAGGAGCCAATTAAAAGAGGAACAAACAAAAATCAGTATAATATCTAATACGTCCCCTATCTGGTTAAATTGTTTGGAGAAAGGGCCTGTAGGTGGGGGGCAGGCTGGGGGGAAGGAGGTTGAGCTGGAAGAGCCAGAGGAGTGCCCCCTGGGCTAGCGTGTGTGGTGGTGACAACAGCCGGATGGATTTGGAAAAACTCTAGCATCAACCGGTACGGTATCGATTCTTCTGAGTTTAATACCGTATACGGCACCTATCCGGAAAAATAGTTTGGAGAGAGAGAAAGAGAGGAAAAAGACGTGCAGTATGGAGCAATTACATGGAAACTATTAGATTAGGCAGACTTGGTCTGCTTAATTGCAACCCAGACAAATGAGAGAAAGAGAGGAAAATGACGTATTTTTAAAAGTGACGTTCAGTATAGAGTGTGGTATGTGTTCTATGTATACTACTCAGTTTAATACCGTATATGGCAGCTATCCAGAAAAATAGTTTGGAGAGAGAGAAAGATAGGAAAAAGACGTAAATTGTTTGGAGAGAGGGCCTGTAGGTGGGGGGGGGCAGGCTGGGGGGAAGGAGGTTGAGCTGGAAGAGCCAGAGGAGTGCCCCCTGGGCTAGCGTGTGTGGTGGTGACAACAGCCGGATGTAGTTAGAATGACGACGCAGGACCCCAACTTAAAAATTTAGCATCAACCGGTACAATTGTCAATTATGAGCTCGATCAAGTGTGGCATGACTTTTTAGATGGAGATTGCATGTGGTCACGTACTCCCTGGAACCCCATAGTCACCCCTTCTCTGATGTGCTAGCCCAGAACATTCTCTGCCCCAATTCGCAAGACCTTTTGCAGTCTCAGTGTGGTGACAGTGGGGATTTACCAGTGTTGTCTGAGGAGGTGGTGGACAATGGCGAGACACAGGTGTCGGGGGGTGAGGTAGTTGAAAGTGAAGCAAGTTACAGTGGGGACTCCTTGGGGGGACTTTCTCATGATGGGACAGATTCAATTGTGTTTAGAAAGGCTGATTGGCTTCCGTCAGCACTGTGTGTATAGAACCCCATGGCCTTTCATAAAAATAGTCTGGCGATGACCCCAAGGCAATTTTCAGGGACACGGTAATGGTGACCCACTTAAAAATGCTCAAACCACGATTGCCTCACGATAGTAACCTAGAGCAAATACTGCATAAATCCCATACCACAAATGCCACTTCGTACTAGAAGTCAGCAAAAAATGCTCAACAAAAGAGAATATAAAAATATACCACTTTTATTACCACAAAATAATTCATACAAAAATATCAAATAATAAAGTCAAAACCATATAGTACAAAAAATGGAGAGTCATACAGTGTAAATGGGAGGCATGGGTGGTGGTGGTAATCCTGCCAAACTAGATGTAAAACATATCAGTGGGTACTATTAGTCTCCAAATCTGGAGCTCAAAGGCATTGGACTTATTGTCCTACATATATTAATGGTAGTCTATACACCAAGACAAAATGCCACCTGTCACTGCATCAAGCACAGGTCAACTAGGGAAAACTACCTAGAATATCCTATATAAGCCGTAAGCTATCTTAAATGCCTGGTCAAACAGGAAGAATATCACTTACCCAATGACATGATGAGGCAGGAGAACCACCACACAACCCACAAGGCAAATCCTCAGGAGGATTTGCCTTGTGGGTTGTGTGGTGGTTCTCCTGCCTCATCATGTCCACCTGTAGGTGGACCTCCGGAAAAATTGTTTGGAGAGAGGGCCTGTAGGTGGACCTCCAGAAAAATTGTTTGGAGAGAGGGCCTGTAGGTGGACCTCCAGAAAAATTGTTTGGAGAGAGGTCCTGTAGGTGGACCTCCGGAAAAATTGTTTGGAGAGAGGGCCTGTAGGTGGACCTCTGGAAAAATTGTTTGAAGAGAGGGCCTGTAGGGGGCCATCCTGAAAAATTGTGGTAAAAGAGTGTCAGTTGGACCTCTAAAAAATGGCGTTTTTTTAGTCAGCGTTAGGCAAAGACGACATGGAGGAGGAGGAGTAGGAGGAGTAGAGAAGAGGAATCGGATACATAAGTAATGTTAATCTTTAGCTGCTTTCCCCCGGAGGAGATTTGAATTCCAGTGAAATCCAGGCTTTGTTCATTTTAATAAGCGTCAGCCTGTCAGCGCTGTCAGTTGACAGGCATGTACGCTTATCAGTGATGACGCCACCAGCTGCACTGAATACCCGCTCTGACAGCACGCTAGCGGCAGGGCAGGCCAGCACCTCCAAGGCGTACAGCGCCAGTTCAGGCCACGTGTCCAGCTTTGAAACCCAGTACTTGTATGGAGCAGAGTGATCGCTACGGACGTTGGTATGGTCAGCTAGGTACTCCCTCACCATCTTTCTGTACAACTCCCCCCTTCTCTGCCTAGACTGGGGACAGGTGACAGTGTCTTGCTGGGGTGACATAAAACTGGCAAAGGCCTTGGAGAGCGTTCCCCTGCCAGTGCTGGAAAAGCTGCCTGCTCGCCTCCTCTCCCCCGCTACTTGGCCCACAGAACCATGCCCTCTGCCGCTAGCATCGTAAGATGGGAAGAATTGTTTCAGCTTGTGCACCAGGGCCTGTTGATATCTATTCACTCTCATACTCCTTTCCTCTGCAGGGATGAGAGTGGAAAGGTTCTGCTTGTACCGTTGGTCCAGGAGAGTGAACACCCAGTAATCGGTGTTTGAAAAAATACTTCTAACATGAGGGTCACGGGATAGGCAGCCTAACATGAAGTCTGCCATGTGCGCCAGAGTCCCAACACGCAAGAATTCCCTCTCCTCACTGGCCTGACTCTCCATTTCCTCCTCCTCCTCCTCCTCCTCCTCCTCCAAGTCCTCCTCTTCAGCCCATACACGCTCAAGAGTTAAGGACTGAGCACTGGTACCCTCTACTGTCTCACCGACATTCTCCTCCTCTTCCTCCTCATCCCCCTCCTCCGATACACGCTGAGAAACAGACCGGAGGGTGCTCTGGCTATCAAGCGACGTATCTTCCTCCACCGTCTCTTGTGACAAGCGCAAAGCATCCGACTTCATGCTGAGCAGTGAGTTTTTCAACAGGCAAAGCAGCGGGATGGTGAGGCTGATAATGGCGGCATCGCCGCTGACCATCTGTGTTGACTCCTCAAAGTTGCTCAACACCTGCAGATATCAGACATCCTCGTCCACTCCTCATTGTAGACTTGAGGAATCTGAGTGACCTGACTACCAGTTCTGGTGGAAGTTGACATCTGGCAGTCTACAATCGCTCTGCGCTGCTGGTAAACTCTGGATAACATGTTTAATGTCAAATTCCATCTCGTGGGCACGTCGCACAACAGTCGGTGAGCGGGAAGTTGTAGGCGGCGCTGAGCTGCCCTGAGAGTGGCAGCATCTGTGGTCGACTTGCGGAAATGCGCACAGATGCGGCGCACCTTGGTGAGCAAATCAGACAGATTGGGGTATGTCTTGAGGAACCGCTGAACTATTAGATTGAACAAGTGGGCCAGGCATGGCACATGTGTCAGTCTGCCGAGTTGCAGAGCCGCCACCAGGTTACACCCGTTGTCACACACAACCATGCCTGGCTTGAGGTTCAGCGGTGCCAGCCACAGATCGTTCTGCGCCGTGATGCCCTGTAACAGCTCTTGGGCGGTGTGCCTTTTGTCACCTAAGTTCAGCAGTTTGAGCACCGCCTGCTGGCGCTTACCCACGGCACTGCTGCTGCGCCTAGAGCTACTGACCGTGCCCACGGATGGTAATTCGGTGGAGGAGGAGGAGGGGTCGGAGGAGGAGGAGGCATAGTACGTCTGAGAGACCGTGACTGAGGTAGGCCCCGCAATCCTCGGTGTGGGCAGTACATGAGCGGCCCCAGGGTCATTCTCGGTCTCAGCCTCCAGCAAGTTAACCCAATGTGCCGTCAGTGAGATATAGTGTCCCTGCCCGGCAGCACTTTTCCACGTGTCCGTGGTTAGGTGGACCTTCTCAGAAACAGTGTTGGTCAGGGCACGGATGATGTTCTGTGACACGTGCTGGTGTAGGCCTGGGACGACACATCGGGAAAAATAGTGGCGGCTGGGGACGGAATACCGAGGGGCAGCCACCGTCATGAGATTGAGAAAGACCTCGGTCTCTACCAGCCTATAGGGCAACATCTCCAGGCTAAGCAATTTGGAGATGTGGACATTGAGGGCTTGGGCATGTGGGTGGGTGGAACTCTATTTCCTCTTGCACTCTAGCTTCTGCTGTAAAGACAGCTGAACGCTGCGCTGGGACACGTTGGTGGACACTGTGGAGGATCGTGGAGGCGAAGGTGTGGTTTTCCGGCGGGAGGCGCTCGTGCCGGGGTCCTGGGCAGGGGGTTGACTAGCAGAGACAGCGAGTGACGCAGGGGGTTGACTAGCAGAGGCAGCGAGTGACACAGGGAAGGAGCAGTGATGTGACCCGCAGGAGGTGGTGAACGGCCTTAGTTCCATTGAGTGGGGTGTTTAGCACTCATATGCCTGCGCATGCTGGTGGTGGTTAGGCTAGTAGTGGTAGCACCCCTGCTGATCCTGGTGTGGCACAGGTTGCACACCACAGTCTGTCGGTCATCCTCACTTTCTTTAAAGAACTTCCAGACTTGCGAACATCTAGGCCTCGCCACGGGAGCTTCACTACGTGAAACAGTTGCTGCTGATGCACCAGCTCTGGCCCTGCTTCTCCCTCTGGCCACACCACTGCCTCTTCCAACCTGTTCTGGTGCAGCACTCGCCTCCGCCTCAGAAGCACTGTCTTCACTCGGCATATCAACCCAGCTTGGGTCAGTCACCTCGTCATCCTCCGATTCCTCAGTCTGCTTCCCCCTTGGACTTCCTGCCCTGACAACAACTTCACCACTGTCTGACAACCGTGTCTCCTCATCGTCCGACACCTCTTTACAAACTTCTTCCACTAACTCAACATTGTCATCATCATCATTATCACCCACAGACTGCGACAGTTGGAAAACTTGGGCATCGGGAACGAGGTCAGCAGCAACCTGAGAAGTGGTTTGTGACTCTGGGAAGGGTCCAGAAAACAGTTCCTGAGAGTATGCCGGAGCGCATTCCAAATTTTCCTGGGAGGGGGCAGACTGGGGGGAAGGAGGTTGAGGTGGAGGAGCCAGAGGAGTGCTCCCTTGGGTAACGTGGGTGGACTGCGTGGAAGACTGACTGGTGGACAAATTACTTGAAGCATTGTCCGCAATCCACGAGATCAGCTGTTCGCACTGTTGTGGTTTCAACAGTCCTCTACCACGTGTCCCTGTAAGTTGAGACATGAAGCTAAAGAGTGTAGCTCTGCGGCGTTCCCTTTCTCCCTCATCAGCAGGTACTGTCTCACCCTGCCCAGGCCAACGGCCTCTGCCCCCTGCAGTACTTGAATGCCCACGCCCTCGACCCTTAGCCCTGGGGTTCAACATTTTCAGTATATAAGTGTATTATATAAAAAATAAAAAATAAATGGGCCTGGTGTACTGAAACCCACAAACTTGTTCAGTCTGGTTTAATTAAGTGACGTACAGAAAGTGTCACCTGGACAGAAAATCCGGATTGTAGTGAGTGTACTGAACTATGACACAGAATGGTTCCACACTGCTGTGTGAAATGGATTTGTATCACTGAGCTAAAACAACAAAAAAAACTATTTTTTTTATATATTTTTTTTATATTTTTTTTTTTTGTAGTTTTGTTTTTTTTGGAACGTGACGTGCAGAAACTATCGTAGACCTAACTCACACCCTGTTAATGGTGGCTATTTTGACTGCGACCCAGACAAATGTCGCACAGAGATTTTTGTGATCAAGCTATATACGTGAGAGCAAAAGACCTGGTTGGATTACGTGACGTACAGAAAGTGTCACCTGGACAGAAAATAGTGAGTGTACTGAACTGTGACACACAGAATGGTTCCACACTGCTGTGTGAAATGGATTTGTATCACTGAGCTAAAACAACAAAAAAAATATTTTTTTATGTTTATTTTTTTATATATTTTTTTGTAGTGTTGTTTTTTTTGGAATGTGACGTGCAGAAACTATCGTAGACCTAACTCACACCCTGTTAATGGTGGCTATTTTGACTGCGACCCAGACAAATGTCGCACAGAGATTTTTGTGATCAAGCTATATACGTGAGAGCAAAACACCTGGTTGGATTACGTGACATACAGACAGTGTCACCTGGATAGAAAATATGAATTGGAGTGAGTAGACAGCTGAACTGTGACACACAGAATGGTTCCACACTGCTGTGTGAAATGGATTTGTATCACTGAGCTAAAACAACAAAAAAACTATTTTTTTATATATTTTTTTTTATATTTTTTTGTAGTTTAGTTTTTTTTGGAACGTGACGTGCAGAAACTATCGTAGACCTAACTCACACCCTGTTAATGGTGGCTATTTTGACTGCGACCCAGACAAATGTCGCACAGAGATTTTTGTGATCAAGCTATATACGTGAGAGAAAAACACCTGGTTGGATTACGTGACATACAGACAGTGTCACCTGGACAGAAAATAGTGAGTGTACTGAACTGTGACACACAGAATGGTTCCACACTGCTGTGTGAAATGGATTTGTATCACCGAGCTAAAACAACAAAAAACTATTTTTTTATATATTTTTTTAATATTTTTTTTGTAGTTTTGTTTTTTTGGAACGTGACGTGCATAAACTATCGTAGACCTAACTCACACCCTGTTAATGGTGGCTATTTTGACTGCGACCCAGACAAATGTCGCACAGAGATTTTTGTGATCAAGCTATATACGTGAGAGCAAAAGACCTGGTTGGATTACGTGACGTACAGAAAGTGTCACCTGGACAGAAAATAGTGAGTGTACTGAACTATGACACACAGAATGGTTCCACACTGCTGTGTGAAATGGATTTGTATCACTGAGATATAACAATTAAAAAAAAAGGGGTTATATATGGCGATAGCTGCACTACTAGCGCCAGCCAGCCAGCCAAGCCAGGAGACAAAAAAAGAATTTCTTGTAGCCCTTAGAAGGGCTGTTGAGTTCTTTGTGGGTGATTCCTTCCTAACAGAGAACTAAATGCAGGCCCTAACACTCTCCCTGAAACGCAGCAGCTCTATCCCTAACGGCATCCAGACGGCATCTGAGCCGAGCACCGCGTGCAGTCATTAGTATATTCCAGGGTCACCTGATCAGGCCAGCCAACCCCTGCTATCGACATGTAAGGGCCCCACGTGATGCTGGGTGTACCGCAGAGTCTCCTGGCTTGTGATTGGCTGAGTTTATAGGCGCCAAAAAAGCACGATGCGGAAGTTGCCATTTCCTTGAGCATGGCGAGATACTCGTCCGAGCAGCGAGCACTTACGAGTACCCTAATACTCGAACGAGCACCAAGCTCGGACGAGTATGCTCGCTCATCTCTACTTATCAGTCATTCAGTAAAGTCGATATATGACCTAATTAATGGTCACTTAGCCTGATAAACTAGATATATGAACACACTGTCAGGCTCATGCACATATTACTGCTTTGATTTGAATGAAGATATGAGTTGCCGTAAAGGCTCATGCAGCTTCTACTAGTTTTTTTTGTTTGTTTTTTACTCCACATTGGAGAGTAGTGAATTAAGTGTATTATGGGCCTACAAACTTGGGCCCCCATGGTGTCCTGGAACATAACAAGGGATCCCCTTTATGATAATAAATATATGTAGAGCAATCACCCCTGATGGTGCAATTGCACTGGCTGTCATATATTTATGGGTGGCTTTATTAGTAAAAAGACCTCTTGAACTATTACTTTTTACTAAGTATCGAAAATAATAAACCTGTTGCAAAGCATGCATGCTAGTTTATTTGGAACAATCTGCTGTATGCCATAATTCTGGAGAATTTTGATTAATAAATCTCACCCATTGAATGTAATAGCATCTTTAAAAATCAGCTAGATTTCCTAAACTACACTCTTCAAAGAACACATATTGTAGAACACTGTCCCTTCAAATTAAAAGTAACGATTAACAGATACTGGAAACTAAAGATCAGTGGAAAGCTTCTTAATGCTTTCCTAATAATGTAGCAGCATCCTCTGAATAAACAGACTATTTTTTTGTTTCAAAGAGGATCTTGACATTATTACCTCTCGGCTGCAGCTGACACTGCTAGAATGACCTTTTATGTAAATGTCACAGTGTTGATTTCACATGTACACATTATGCATTGGATGATGGAAGTAAATTTGCAGATATACTCATTGACAAAAAATAACGCACCACAAAAGAGTTGTTGGAATCGAATAAAACTACAGTGCATTTAATGATGATGATATATGCAAGTAAAAATAAACAAATTTTCCAGCACTGCCATCGACTAAACTAGTTATGATTAAGACCTAGTGTTGAGACGCATAGACCTATGTATTGGCTCAAGTTTCCGTACATTTTAATGCCTTAAATAAAACTTTTAATACTTTTAATAGTGGATGACGATGCTGGAAATTTTTTTTACAAGACATTCTAGTCCAGGAGTTTCGTGCAAGCGTCACGGTGGAGGCGGGTCAGCTGAAACTGTCTGATGTTATAATATATGTAAGTGTTTACAATATTAGAGCAAACAAATAAGTTTTTTGAGAAAACTCTACAATTGAAAAGAGTACCCTGTTGGGCTGCCTGTAGCATGGATACAAGATGAGATACAATTAGGTATGGAGGCACACAGATTCTATATGGTATTCTGTGGCACATTTGTCCACAAATATTTCAGTTAATCCTGTACAAGTTGGTCCAAAATTATGAATTCTGAATCAATGGCATGTCACTAAGGGGAAGGGGGAAAATCTGTGACGTGTGGTGTCCAACCCGGCAGGCTTTTGAAAGCTGCCATCTTGCAACCAAGTCGATATTTACAAATATGAAGGGGGTGCATGTGACACATCAGAATTTGATGAGGAATCCAAAGTTATTGTTATAACTTATAAAGTTATAGGATTTCAGTGCTCGGCACCACCCATCCACCATGGCACAGTTGGCAAATTGCTTCCCAAATTTCACCAAACAGGTTCTGTTAGTATTGAACCTGCCAAGTGTGGGTTCCATTGCAAATGATGTGACACTCATTTGGCAATATCAACATGATGCAGCAACTGGATCTTGTACAGGTACCATTTGGGAGAAGCCAGTATCCACCCAATGGTGGTTCAGCTCATCTCGCTCTCCTGTGATAAATGCCGGATGCTACAATGTGGGTTCATGCTGACGCGAGGACAGCCATTGTTGTTGATTTATCTATGGCAGGTTTTGTTACGTCCACTTTTTGTCCAACACAGAACCTGTTCGGTGAAATTTGGCAAGCAATTAGCCAAATGTGCATGGCGAATGGGTGGTCTTTTAGGCTGCCGAGTGTTGAAATCCTCTGCAATGAGGACAGTCATATCTGTGTCTTTAACAAAGAAAAAATTGTTAATAACTTTTGTGCTTTGTGCTTGTGACTGTGTTTCAACACATCAAGTATACTCCTAAAACAAAAGAAATATAATTACCTGTATAATAAAACTAAGAGAAAAACAAGCTGTAGGTAAGTAAAGTTAGTAACTTTTTATGGACAATATGTAACTTGTCAAATACAGGATTCTTGAAACAAAATCCTGTTGCCACAGCATTAATGACAACTATATCACTGCGGATTCCCTCAGCAGACTGTAGACCACAGTTGCAAGGAGGATACAGGATACACACGTATGTAAAATTTGGAAGCTGGAGTTCTTTTAATACCAATATTTGCCAATATAATTACCTTCATGTCCTTTTAATTTATATTAGCACTTCATAAATTCGAACTATATTTTAACGTCAGCAAATAAATCTTCACTGTATAGCAGGTCCAAATGCCATTGCATTTTCTAATATATTTTGTGAATCAATTTCTCATGGTTTGCAGAATCACTGCTTGCTGTCACTTAATGGGAGCAACTTACTTCCAAAAATGTGAAAATCTGTTCTGGTCATGTGAGGCTCAAACAGGTATACTGCTTTTTACAGCACAGTTTTAAAAGCTTTCTCATATGATGAGCCAAGCATGTTTGTGAAGCAGTGAAAAGGATCAGAGGTTGTGCCGATTTTCACTAAAACAAATCTACAAACTACAAACGATTTTCACTAAAACAAAACTACAAACATTAAATTGCTCCGAAGTAGAGATAAGTCAAGATTAGTTTCTGGGCTGGTTTCTAAATTTTTAAAAAGTTTGGTTCAAGCCAAACACAAGTTTCTACAATTGGCCTCAAAGTTAATACAGTACATAACCCCCTCTAGCCTCCTAGGAATAATTTTTTTGCAAAAACTTGTAATTTCTTTTCATTTATTTTTTATGATTTTTTTCCCTCTACTATCTCCCCTCGCCAAGCTCTGGAAGGCAATGACAGCAATAGTAAATGATGCCTGAGTAACACGGACATACATAATTATGGGTAAACGCACATGACAGTGTTATTATGCAGCATGTTTTAAAAGACACTGCTCTGGAAAGTCTCATGCTTTTTCATATTCCAAAGCTTTCAAAAATTGTCCCTTATTTGGGGCAGATTATGTTTAACCCTTTCAGTACAGAGCAACTTTTCACCTTAAACCCCAGGCCGATTTTTGCAAATCTGACATGTGTCAGTTTATGTGGTAATAACATTAGAAAGCTTTTACTTATCCAGGCCTTTCTGAGATTGTTTTCTCGAGACACATTGTACTTCATGGCAGTCATAAATTTGAGTCAATATATTTCACCTTTATTTATGAAAAAATCCCAAATTTACCCAAAATTTTGAAAAATTTTAAATTTTCAAAATTTCAATTTCTCTGCTTTTAAAACAGAAAGTGATACCTCATAAAATATTTATTAGTTAACATTCCCCATATGTCTACTTTATGTTGGCATCATTTGATAAATGTCATTTTAATTTTTTAGGAAGTTAGAGGGCTTAGAAGTTTAGAAGCAAGTTTTCAAATTTTCAACTAAATTTCCCAAACCATTTTTTTGAGCACCAATTCAGTTATAAAGTGATTTTGTAAGGCTTACCTACTGGAAACCCCTTATAAATGACCCCATTTTATAAACTACACCCATCAAATTATAAAAAACTGATGTTACAAACTTTGTTAACCCTTGAGGTGTTCCACAAGAATTAAAGGAAAATGAAGGTGAAATTTCAAAATTTCTCTTTTTTGGTAGATTATTCACGTTAATAATTTTTTTTCTTTCAACACAGCAAGGGTTAACAGCAAACTAAACCTCAATATACATTGCTTTAATTCTGCAGTTTACAGAAATACCCCATATGTGGTGGTAAACGTCTCTATGGGTTTGTGGCAGTGGTCAGAAGGAAAGGAGCACCATACAGATTTTGAAGGCAGATTTTGCTAGAATAGTTTTTAGGTCAATTACCATTTTGTAATTGAGAGACGCTGACGTACCCCTACAGTGGAAACCCTCAAAAAGTGACCTCATTTTGGAAACTACACCCTTCAAAGAATATATTAAGTGGTGTACTGACCACTTTGAGCCCCTAAGCATTTTAGAGAATTTGGAAACACTTGGATATGAAAATGAAGTTTCATTTCTTCCAATAACATGTTGCTTTAGCCCAAAATTTTTCATTTTCACAAGGAGTAACAGTAGAAAAGTACCCCATAATTTGTTACCCATTTTCTCCTGAATACGGAAACACCCCATATGTGGTGGTAAACTGCTGTGGGGGTACATGGCAGGACTCAAAACAGAAGGAGCGCCATATGAATTTTGCAGCACAGATTTTGATGGATTGGTTTGCGGGAGTCATTGATTTTTATTTTTTTGAGTTATTGTCGTATGTGGAGGCTCATTTTTTGCGGGATGAGGTCATGTTTTCATTGGTACCATTTTGGGGTACATAAGACTTTTTGATCGCTTGGTATTACACTTTTTGTGACTCAAGGTGAAAAAAAAAGTTGCTTTGACATAGTTTTTAAAAATTTTTTTTTATAGCATTCACCCGAAGGGGCAAATCATGTAAAATTTTTATAGAGCAGGTTGTTATGGACGCGGAAATACCTAATATGTCTATTATTTTTGTTAAGTTTTACACAGTAAATTAATTTTTGAACAGAATATTTTTTTTGTGTTGCCATTTTCTGAGAGCCATATTTTTTTATGTTTTTGGGCGATTGTCTTAGGTAGGGTCTATTTTTTTGCAGGACGAGATGACGGTTTGATTGGTACCATTTTGGGGTAAATACGCCTTTTTGATCACCTGCTATTACACTTTTTGTGAGGCAAAAGGGAAAAAAATGGCTGTTTTGGCATAGTTTTTAAAAAAAAATTTTTACTGCATTCACGGGGGGCCATCTCATGTAATATTTTATAGAGAAGGTTGTTACGGACGTAGTGATACCCAATATGTCTGACATTTTATTTTTGTTAAGTTTTACACAGATGCATTTTTGAACAGATTAAAATCTTTTTTTTTGTGTTGCCATTTTCTGAGAGCTATATTTTTTTATTTTATGGGCGATTGTCTTAGGTAGGGTCTCATTTTTTGCGGGACGAAATGACAGTTTGATTGGTACCATTTTGGGATTAATACGTCTTTTTGATCGCTTGGTATTACACTTTTTGTGAGGCAAGGTGATCAGAAAATGGCTTTTTTTGCACTTTTTATTTTTTATTTTTAACGGCGTTTACCTAGCGGGGTGGGTCATGTGATATTTTTATAAAGCCGGTCGATACGGACGCGGTGATACCTAATACGCCTACTTTTCTTTTTTTCCCTATTTTTTACAATTGTTTTTAACTTTATTTTGGGAAAATTATGTTTTGTTTTTTACTTGAAACTTTTATTTTTTTGTTAAACTTTATTTTTTTTAACTTCTTGTTTTACTTTATTTTTTGTCCTAGTCTGGGACTTCAACGTTTGGGGGTCTGATCCCCAGAACAATACATTACAATACTTCTGTGTTGTAATGCATTGGCTGTAAGTAGAGATGAGTGAAGCGATTCGTCGATTCGTTGATTCGTTGATTCGTATCGAATCTTGGGATTTGTCCGCTAAATTATACGCTATTCTACATATAATTTAGTTACTCTATACACTGTTGGGCAGACTCCTCCCTGGTAGTTACTCTACACGCTGTTGCGTATGAATTCTATTCAGCGATGCAGACTCCTCTCTGGTAGTTCTGCCCACTTCTCCTGCATGCGAAGAAGACGTGGCAAGTCAGCAGAGTAAGATGGCGGTGAGACAGCGAGGTCCTGACTGGGGAAGCATGTTGTGGGCAGACGACCCCTATGAGGAGAAGGAACCGGATATCTATCTCTCACAACTCAACAGGAAGTCGGATGAGGTGCCTGCTGAGGTGGTGACTCCACTGGCTGACAAGGCGGAGGCGGCAGGAGTTCCCGCTCCGCCGCGCAAAGACTACTCCTTATGCCAGAATTTGATGGTCCCTGAGGCTGTCACCCGGAACGCCCAGACCCTCTGGGAATATAAAAAGCTGGTGGAGGAGTGGGTGGTGCAAGTTTTGGAGCACCCACGGTCCGGTGACCCTAAGCTGGAGCGCCGAAGGGGAACAGTTATTTGGTTCAATGTGGAGCGGGGAGTTGGTTTCATCGGCGATGAGGAGACGGCGGAGGAATTATATGTTAACCGCCGTTCGGTTAAGCAGCTGTATCATCCGCCCGTACGCCACAATCTCCACGCAGGAGATTACGTGGAGTATACCCCCATGAAGAACCTCCAAGGCCCCTTTGCTACTGGGATGAAAATCTTAAAGCAACCACCTACTCCTGCAGCGCCCCCGGAAGACTGGAGTGAGGAGGCCCAGGCCGCAGAAGAGGCTTGTGACCTTGAGATTTGAAGCAAAATCCCAAGGTCAGGATCAGCCAGAACCCCTGATTTCTGATTTGCTGCCACCGCCACCGATAACACGATCCTTCATGTGGGACAGATGACCAGGGACACTTTCGTGTACCATCCAACTGTGGTACAGTACCACTACCAACTGCCATGCCCATGGCAGTTGCAGGCCGCACAGTCCGCCGCTCGTGGAAGACCGTTACCATTACCGTTACAGCCGGAGATTCTGTCACCTGTTATGCCGGCAGGAGGATCTGGCCACTACAGAGTGATGGGCAGGGCCAAAGTTACCACTGCCTTTGCCAGTGTGACAGCCCAGTCACCAAGAAGACCATACTTGAGAGGTCGGCGGGGGTCTGCTGCCGCAGCCAGGTTTCATGATGAGGCAGGAGCGCCCTCTCATGTCCTTTAGCTCAAGCAGCAGTGAGGAGGACCTGCTGGCCTTTAAGTAATTCCAGCATTTTCTATGGGAGCCACAACATGGACTTATCCTGAAGGGTGGGCACTAGTTGGCCCTTGTTTTTAGTTTTGTTGCCCCGCGTTTGTCCTCACCCAGATGGCCATGGATTGTTAGGACTCCCCCCATCAAAAAAAAGGTTTTTTTTTATCCAAGTAGCGCATACTTGCGCCTCATCCCTTTTTTCCCCCTTTTCAGGTTATTTGGGGAGCCCCTTTTTTAAAGGGAACCTTTGCTGCTATTTTTTTACCCATTTGGATTACAATTTTGCCTATGTGGATTACAAATTGCGACTGAGTTTGGGACTCTGCTCCAGTTCTATGATAAGTGTCAGAAGAAAAGCGACTTAAACATGTCCGTGAGCATACTAGGTAGGTGATATTTAAAATGTTTATATTATACTTATAATAATGTATTTGCACTATTTACCATATATGTGTCTCGAATATTTGCTCTGCCTCTGAGGAGTGCAAGTCGCGGCCTCTCCTCGTATGTGCCTGCGTATTATGTAATCGCTTAGACAATAGTAAGCTGAGATTCGTAAGCTATTTGTACGCTCATGCGTACGTCTTCTAAGAAGTTGCGTACATTTTGTAAATGAACGATCATTATTAGTGAGCGAATGTTCGTAAATAGCACATAATAACGTATATTTTGTACGCAAATACAACTAATCTATTTGTCGAATACACGAATTTTAGGAAAAGTTTGGCGAATGTTCTCATCTCTAGCTGTAAGTGTATTACACTGTGTAATCGGACTACCTTCCCTGCCATTGGGTCCCCATCACAGCAGAGCGGGGACCCGATGGGCTCTCCCTCCCACCACAGACATCGCACATGCCGCGGTCAGCGCTGACCGCGGCAGTGCGAGGGTTAATGCACCGGCATCTGTGTTTTCACTGATGCTGGTGCATACAGCAGGGGTCTGGCTATCGGCCACTGCTGCACCCCTGCAACTGATAGGGCGAGCTCAGCTACTGTGCCCACCCGATCAGAGCACCGTAGCAGTACGGCGCTGGGATTTGTGTCCCGGCTTCCAGTGCCGTACATGCACGGCGCTGGGAGTGTAAGGGTTAAACACACACAGTGTCATGATATTAAAAAAAGTGGCCTGAGGGAATGTGATGGTTGACATGGGGCATTAGTGACATGATGAAGGCCGCAGCTTTGCCTTGAGAAAATGACGCAGTAATCATGTACATTTATGATGCTGGTTTAATTAAATTGAACAAGTCTCAAAACACATTTAAATTCCAACAGTGTGGAAATAGAATTTACAGAAAAGGACAATTGAGGCCTGATGCTCAGTTAATCATTAATAAACACAGGTAAATTGCTGATATACCTAAACAGACGACTGAGGCTTGACGCTGAATTTCTTCTTAATACACACAGGTAGATTGCTGCTATTCTTTGCATCATGTAGTAATCACATATACATGCTGGTTTCATTATATTTAACAATGGCAAAAAAAATAATAAAAAGCGACCATGTGGAAACTGAAAATACATGGTTGCCAAACTGTGGATATTGCTACAGTAGTCACATATATATGCTTCTTAATAAAATTGCAAGCACGCCCAAAAAAAATTAAATTGCAACCGTGTGGAAACTGAAAATACAAAAATGTGTGATCGAGGCGTGACGCTCAATTTCAAATTAACACACAAAGGTAGATTGCTGCCACATCGTGGGTATTGATGCAGTAATCATCTATGCTGCCTAAGTACATTTTGAACACCACAAAAAAATTATTTCTGTGAAAATAGGGAAACAAAATGAATGTATTTGCTTACAGGTAGCTGCTTTTGAGGTGCTCCTGTACTTCTGATAGCATACACAGCCAGCCACAAGTCCTGTCTCCTCCTTCCCTGTCTGTCACCTGCCCTGTTTGTCTATTGTACACAACACACACAATTCTTTGCAATCCTAGACTTTCCCTTCACAAGCTTTAGTGCTTTTTTCTTGCCGATATGTGTACTAAAATGTGCCGTTTTAGTGGATTCACCCAAAACAAACCAGGAAAGATTTGGGATTGTTTACCATCCGAAAAATAGCAACATTCGGACCAAACTCGGTTTGATGGTTGGCTCATCCTTACTCTGAAGCAATACATATCTTAGCAATGTTTTCACCAGTACATCAATAATTGTAAAGGGGAAGTAATGCTCCCACAATTTCCTTCTTTTCTATTTAGAGAAAGACACAGCAATATATTTCTTAGAAGTAGGGATGAAAGAATGAAAGGTGTCAGGGCTGCTTCATCTGTTTCACCATGAGATTACTTTGTCAGCACTGAACAGAGGGAAAGGGAAGCTACTGATCATGTTAGTCCACCTCTGAATGTAGGAGAAGTTGGACCTGAAGGATAAACAGCAGGGGTGCTACTAGAGAAGAAAGTATAATGTATATAAAACTACAAACACTATTTTTATTGCATGTATGTGTATTGCAATAACACTTGACTTGAAATGTTTTATTGCATAGTAATAATACTTTTCATGGGATAACCCCTTTTAACGCTCCTGGACCCCACACATACAATGTGCTATTTACAATACTGCTGTCTTCTTATGTGGAAGGAGCTAGAGCAAGGTTTGGACTGTGACCTTTGCATACCCTATAGCTATGCCTATGTATTCTTAGACAAATCCTCAACAAGTCCTTTGCTTTTCTACCATAGTTGCAAAATGAGTGATATTGCATACATTGTCTATGGAAGGACTGTTTTTTTTCAGAGCTGTAAATATGCCTAGCTTGAACTCAATTTTCTTTTTTTTGTAAAGCGCTTGCAGATTTCAGTGAGCAAGGTGTCCTGGCAGATAGTATGTTTCAATAAAATAAGATATACAATTATGAAAGCTGCAATAATAACAATTATGTGTCTCCAAGGACAGCTATATTCAATCCCAATGCGCTATTTACCAGATGGTTAGGCAGCTTTTCAAAGCTCCTAATGATTTGTGTGGGTTAGTGTTGTTACTTCAAAGCTTTTATGTTTGTCAAGATATCACAATTGTTGCTCTTAATCAACAAAATATTGTTCTCTGGAACTATATCAAATTTAATTACTAAATTATAGAATAATTAGATTTGTTTAAATTTAATTGAATGACTAAATTAATTGAACTGAACATATTTTTTACATCAATTTTGAAAAATGTATTCATGTAAATGTTTTCACTGTTCTTATTAAAATATTATGCTGACTAAAAGTAACTAAACTGAACATTTTGTAAGAAACAGTGTACAGATGGTGCTTGTTATAGCAGCAGCCCTGCCACCACTCCTCTCTCTCTGGTGGGCACAGTCTCAACTCATATCACCTGCTCTCCCACTCTGTTCTTCCAACAGTCTCCTTCTCTCCTTCTCTGCGGTCCCGGCTGCTGGCTAGAGATGAGCGAACTCGAACTGAATAGTTCGGGTTTGTACCGAACTTTGCGAGTTCGAGTACCCGGACTTTTTCACTAAAGTTCGGGTTCGGGTTCCGTGTTCGGGTGATTTTATTATTTTCCGTTATAACATGGTTATAACGAAAAATAATAGCATTCTTAAGACAGATTGCCAAATAAAATGGCCATTAAGGGGTTAGAAATAATTAAAAAAAAAACCTCACCTTATCTACTTGATCGCACAGCCGGTATCCTCTTCTTTCTTCTTTCTGAAGGACCTGCAAAAGAACCTGCGATGACGTCACCACGCTCACCACGAGGTAAGCGCAGTGACGTCATCGCAGGTCCTGCTGAATGAAGATGGAAGGACCATACAGCAGTAACTTGCACAAGGTCTACTCCAAGAGATAGCAGCATGTATAGTGGATGTTGGGTCCTTAAAGATGGTCGGTGATAATGCTGACTACAGACTGTATTCCAGATACCCAAATGGCTCCCCTGCACCAAGATCTAGGGAGCCGCTCACTTCCTATGGCAGCCTCGGGCCCTCTAAAGGATCTGAGGCCTGCAATATAGAGGCAGGGCTCCAGAAGAACATAGCACATCTCCCATAGACTGCAATGGTAATAAATTGCAGTCTATGTGAGAAGTAATCAGACGATCACATGTTCAAGTCCAGTAAAAAAAAATTATATATTTTTTTCTGCATGCCACCCTGACTGCCACTCTGACTCCACAGCCTTCCTGGTCACTATTGTCCCAATTGTGAACATTTTACAGCAGCTCAATGTGAGTGTCACTTGTGTGTAACCAACAGCTTTGTTTGGAACAGCACTGTGTTGCAAGACCATAGCGTTCAGCACATTATGTTCAAAGACTTCTATATGTACAGTATCTATGCGTAAATAATTTTTTTTTAAATGTAGTTTGCTGTATGTAAGCATTTACCATGTTAAAGCATTTGTGTGTGATTTATGTTTCTGTCAAAGCTAATGTATGTTGCACAATTCTGAAGGCTTTTGCAGTGACGTTCCAACAGAAATACAAGTTATACATGGCATCATAAAATGTACAAATTAGTCCCTCCTTACTTTTCCTCTTGACTCAACATATTTCAAAATGTGTGGAGTGAGATGACCAGCTCCCCTGCACCAGCTTTTAAAAAAATATGATTTTGTGATATTTTGTCATGAGATGTCTATTGTGGCCACCCAGTGGTTGTGTTGTGAATTTCAGCTTACTGGGGTTTTCCTAGCATGCCCTGATATTGTATAAAAAGATTTTTTCATGAGAAATTCAAGTTCAACCACATGTGAGCAACAGTAAGGGAGGACACAACTGTATATATCCACTGGATAAATACAAGAATAAACTAATGGCTTGATTTTTAACCCTTTCCAGACCTCTGCCATACATGTAGTCCATTTTTTAAAGATGACGCTTCACACAACAGAGGCCCGGGCGAATGTCTGCAATCAGCGATAATGGCAATTGCAACCACTCAGATGCCATGGTCAAACCACTTCATCTGGGAGCGCTAAAACTGGAAACTGTGGTCTTCCAGGTTTGCCTTCCACTGGCTGAGATTGGTGAAGGCGTTGTATACTGGTAATAGGTCTAAGCCTGTACATGGCTATATATGTAATTATGACAATTACTAGGATATTCCAATGAAGGCCTATAGGAGGCAGCCCTGCATTGGAGTATACTGAATTCAGTATTCTGAAATGGATAGATACTCATTACAAAATACAATTTTGCCAATTCTACCCCATTTTTATACAGCTTCCTACTACATTGTATACAATAGTAAATGGTGCCATTAAAAAGTACAACTTGTCTTGCAAAAAACAAGCCATCATATGAATGGAAAAATAAAAAGGCACTGGGAAGGAAGAGAGTGAAATACGAAAACGCACAAATGAAAAATCGCAAGGTCCTGAAGGGGTTAAATATTTTTTAGTTAAGATCTCTCCATACAGAATATTGAGGATCTGTGTTTGAATCACTGTGTAATGCGCATAAACATGCAGGTATTCTGTATTTCAGAAAAAGGATTTGGGGGGTACTATCTCTTCTTGGGGAGAGAGCGCCTTAGTCGGCGTGAGGAGACTTATAGGCCATACATGCTCCTCTGGAATTCTGGGAAGAACGGGATACAGATGAGCTCTTAAGCTCTGCCTCTAATTCCTCCAGGCAGTAAGGCAGCTATCTTATAAGCCAATACAGTTGAATTCAGGAGTTTGGAGGGTGTGTGACGCTGGCATCCAGGAACATAAATATCTAACACTTCCAGCAATTAAGTTTGGGAGTGTCAAATCATTACTTACTTGGCTGACGGCCGTGAAGAGGGGTCAAGCAGGCCCCTGGACATCGGCTCAATGGAAAAAATTTCCCTGGGAGGGTCTATGGCCAGTACTTTCCTGGAGAGCAACACTTCGACAACAACAAATCGATAAAGAATACAGAAGGGCATTTAGTAATGACTTTTCTCCACAATAGGGGTTTAAAAAAGTCGCAAATTATGGTGCATGCCATATGTGCACAATAATTGACTTTTAAAGCTTCTCGTCACTATACTCATTAATGAAAACTTCAGTCTATATGTCAAACTATCTTTATTATTTGTGACAACCTTTGGCAGATGTAGAAGAGAGGAAGTCACATGTTAAAGATAAAACTACCCCCTTCCCCATTGTAGTGTACAGTTTTGCCACCTAAGACAGAAGGACATGTAATAGCGATGAGGTTATATGCCTTTGATAGCAAAGTTGTTTCTAATGAATATTCTTTTTTGTATTATAGATTCATAATACAAGTACATCTCAATAAATTAGAATATCATAAAAAAGTAGTTTATTTTTTTCAGTAATTCAGTTCAAAAAGTGGACAGAGTAAACTTGTTCAAGTGTTTATTTATGTTAATGTTGATGACTATGGCTTACAGCCAAGGAAAACCCAAAATTCATTATTTCAGAAAAAAAAGGTTCCTTAGTCTGGTTCAGTAGGTGACACAATCATGGGGAAGACTGCTGACTTGACAGATGTCTAGAAGGCTGTCATTGGCACCCTCCACAAGGAGGGTAAGCCACAAAAGGTCATTGCTAAAGAAGCTGGCTGTTCACAGAGTGCTGTATCAAAGAATATTAATGGAAAGTTGAGTGGAAGGAAAAAGGGTGGTAGAAAAAGATGCACAAGCAACAGGAAGAACCGCAGCCTTGATAGGATTGTTAAGAAAAGGCCTTTCCTAAATTTGGAGAGATTCACAAGGAGTGGACTGCTGCTGGAGTCAGTGCTTCTAGAGCCACCACACACAGACATTTCCAGGACATGGGCTAGAAGCAGAGGCGTAGCTAGAGGTTCAGCACAGGGGGGGGCGAAACATACTTGAGTGGGCCCCCCACTTAGTGGCTTCCCAAAGGCACGTTTCCAACTTCACAGACACATACTACTAGTTGTGGTTATAATACTGTATTAGCAAGATAACTATATAAACTGCTAGATCATCTATGCTGTTAAGTACAGTACAATAGACTTTCTACATACCCTAGTGTAAATACTCTACCATATAATGCAGTAAAATATAGGAGTAATAGGAGTAAAAAACAAGGGGACTGCTATGTTAAAGGACACCTGTCCCCAGTTTTTACATCACTAAACTAACAGTCCCCTGCCCCCATCAGACCTCAGATAAGCTTAATGTGCCCCCATCAGACCTCAGATCAGCGTATTGTGCCTCCTTCAGACCTCAGATCAGCGTACTGTGCCCCCATCAGACCTCAGATCAGCGTATTGTGCCCCATCAGACCTCAGATCAGCAGAATGTGCCCCCATCAGACCTCACATCAGCAGAATGTGCCCCCATCAGACCTCAGATCAGCGTATTGTGCCCCATCAGACCCCAAATCAGCGTATTGTGCCTCCATCATACCTGACATCAGGCTACTGTGCCCCATCAGACCTCAGATCAGCATATTGTGCCCCATCAGACCTCAGATCAGCGTATTGTGCCCCATCAGACCTCAGATCAGCGTATTGTGCCCCATCAGACCTCAGATCAGCAGAATGTGCCCCCATTAGTCCTCACATCGGTTTACTGTGCCCCCATCCGACCTCAGATCAGCGTACTGTGCCCCCATCAGACCTCAGATCAGCAGAATGTGCCCCCATCAGACCTCACATCAGCCTACTGTGCCCCATCAGACCTCAGATCAGCGTATTGTACACCATCAGACCTCAGATCAGCATATTGTGCCCCCATCAGACCTCAGATCAGCAGAATGTGCCCCCATCAGACCTCATATCAGCGTATTGTGCCCCCATCAGACCTCACATCAGCCTACTGTGCCCCATCAGACCTCAGATCAGCGTATTGTGCCCCCATCAGACCTCATATCAGCGTATTGTGCCCCCATCAGACCTCAGATCAGCCCACTGTGCCCCATCAGACCTCAGATCAGCGTATTGTGCCCCCATCAGACCTCATATCAGCGTATTGTGCCCCATCAGACCTCAGATCAGCCCACTGTGCCCCCATCAGACCTCAGATCAGCATATTGTGCCCCATCAGACCTCAGATCAGCATATTGTGCCCCCATCAGACCTCAGATCAGCGTATTGTGCCCCATCAGACCTCAGATCAGCGTATTGTGCCCCATCAGACCTCAGATCAGCAGAATGTGCCCCCATCAGTCCTCACATCACCCCACTGTGCCCCCATCAGACCTCACATCACCCTACTGTGCCCCCCATCAGATCAGCGTATTGGGCCCCCATCAGACCTCAGATCAGCGTATTGTGCCCCCATCAGACCTCAGATCAGCATATTGTGCCCCCATCAGACCTCAGATCAGCATATTGTGCCCCATCAGACCTCTGATCAGTGTACTGTGCCCCCATCAGACCTCAGATCAGCGTATTGTACCCCCATCAGACCTCACATCAGCCTACTGTGCCCCATCAGACCTCAGATCAGCGTATTGTGCCCCATCAGACTTCACATCAGCCTACTGTGCCCCCATCAGACCTCAGATCAGCCCACCCAGCCACATAAGATTAAAATAAAAAACCTTTCTTACCTGTCCCACGCTGCGGCTGCCCTCCGGTGCGGCGCTCCACTGTCTTCCCTGGCCGGTGTGCACTATGACCTGATGCTGCGTAATGGAAGCGCTCACTTGTATTCGCCTGATAGTCATCCTTGCTGGGCCCCCCCTGAGTCACTGGGCCCGGAGCCGTTGCCGCCCCTGTCCCCACAGTAGCTACGCCTCTGGCTAGAAGTGTCGCATTCCATGTGTCAAGCCACTCATGACCAATAGACAATGCCAGAAGTGTCTTAGCTGGGTCAAGGAGAAAAAGAACTGGACTGTTGCTCAGTGGTCAAAGGTGTTCTCAGGGGAAAGTAAATTTTGCATTTCATTTGGAAATCAAGGTCCCAGAGTCTGGAGGAAGAGTGGAGAGGCACTCAATCCAAGCTGCTGGAGGTCTAGTGTGAAGTTTCCACAATCAGTGATGGTTTGGGGAGCCATGTCATCTGCTGGTGTAGGTCCACTGTTTTTTTTTATCAAGACCAAAGTCAGTGCAGCCGTCTACCAGGAAATTTTAGAGCACTTCATGTTTCCCTCCACCGACAAGCTTTTTGGAGAAGAAATTTTTATTTTCCAGCAGGACTTGGCACCTGTCCACACTGCAAAAAGTACCAATACCTGGTTTAATAACCAAAGTATCACTGTGCTTGATTGGCCAGAAAACTCGCCTGACCTTAACCCCATAGAGAATCTATGGGGTATTGTCAAGAGGAAGATAAGAGACACCAGACTCAACAATGCAAACGAGCTGAAGGCTGCTATCAAAGCAACCTGGGCTTCCATAACACCTCTGCAGTGAAACAGGCTGATCGCCTAGATGCCGCGCCGCATTGATGCAGTCATTTATGCAAAAGGAGCTCCAACCAAGTATTGACTGCATTTACTGTACATACGTTTCATTTGGCCAACATTTCTGTGTTTAAAAAAAAAATCACAGTTGGTCTAATATAATAATTTTCTGAGATAATGACTTTTGGGTTTTCCTTGGCTGTAAGCCATAATCATCAACATTAACATAAATAAACACTTGAAAAAGTTCACTCTGTTTGTAATGACTCTATATAATATATGTGTTTCACTTTTTGAATTGAATTACTGAAAAAGAAAACTTTTTGATTTTTTGATGATATTCTAATTTATTGAGATGCACTTGAATGTCTTACTTTTCGAAATGTGCTAATTGTTGTTTCTTTAATGCAATCAATGCATTCTGTCAGCATTAAAGACTATATATATATATATATATATATATATATAGATATATATATATATATATATACACTCACCGGCCACTTTATTAGGTACACCTGTCCAACTGCTCGTTAACACTTAATTTCTAATCAGCCAATCACATGGCGGCAACTCAGTGCATTTAGGCATGTAGACATGGTCAAGACAATCTCCTGCAGTTCAAACCGAGCATCAGTATGGGGAAGAAAGGTGATTTGAGTGCCTTTGAACGTGGCATGGTTGTTGGTGCCAGAAGGGCTGGTCTGAGTATTTCAGAAACTGCTGATCTACTGGGATTTTCACGCACAACCATCTCTAGGGTTTACAGAGAATGGTCCGAAAAAAAAAAACCATCCAGTGAGCGGCAGTTCTGTGGGCGGAAATGCCTTGTTGATGCCAGAGGTCAGAGGAGAATGGGCAGATAGAAAGGCAACAGTGACTCAAATTGCCACCCGTTACAACCAAGGTAGGCAGAAGAGCATCTCTGAACGCACAGTACGTCGAACTTTGAGGCAGATGGGCTACAGCAGCAGAAGACCACACCGGGTGCCACTCCTTTCAGCTAAGAACAGGAAACTGAGGCTACAATTTGCACAAGCTCATCGAAATTGGACAGTAGAAGATTGGAAAAACGTTGCCTGGTCTGATGAGTCTCGATTTCTGCTGCGACATTCGGATGGTAGGGTCAGAATTTGGCGTCAACAACATGAAAGCATGGATCCATCCTGCCTTGTATCAACGGTTCAAGCTGGTGGTGGTGGTGTCATGGTGTGGGGAATATTTTCTTGGCACTCTTTGGGCCCCTTGGTACCAATTGAGCATCGTTGCAACGCCACAGCCTACCTGAGTATTGTTGCTGACCATGTCCATCCCTTTATGACCACAATGTACCCAACATCTGATGGCTACTTTCAGCAGGATAATGCGCCATGTCATAAAGCTGGAATCATCTCAGACTGGTTTCTTGAACATGACAATGAGTTCACTGTACTCAAATGGCCTCCACAGTCACCAGATCTCAATCCAATAGAGCATCTTTGGGATGTGGTGGAACGGGAGATTCGCTGGTGTAGCATGGTGTACCTAATAAAGTGGCCGGTGAGTGTATATATATATATATATATATATATATATATATATATATATATATACCTGTGGTGCATCAGGATAACTCAATAAATTGAGATAAATCACTTTGCCTACCTGTGGTCCTATAGGAAATTAATTACACATCATGAAATTACAATGTAAGTGTACAATAACATGACTGGCTGCTCCATTCACAAACTCACCTTTGCTCTGTCACAGAAGAAACCTAGTAACTTTTGACTTTTTACGGTGGGATTTGATTGTTTTCTTACGATTTTCTGTAATTTCTGAAAGTGTATAAAATGTGTTTTGGGTTGATGTGAACACTGTGATGCATTACTTACTGAAAGCAAAAGCAAAACTTTATCATTTTCTACAGGTATTGAATAAAACTGAAAAAGTCCTATAGATTTTGAACAAAGTTTGGCTCCCCACTTCTAACCCGGAACTGTGTAGGGAAGCAATGTTACCTGTTCCCTTCCGCTCCCCGACTCCTTCTGTCCACAACTGCATTCATTTGTAAACTTCCGGCATGAATGGGGGTCATGTCTTCCACCGCAGCTTATGACTGGCTGCATCTGTGATGTTTATGGGTTATTTGTGTGTGTATATATGTTCTGCCCAGGGGCTTAACTACCATAGCGGCACAGCATGTGACTGCTATGGGGCCCAGGGCAAGAGGGGGATCATCTCCTCATGTCCTCTTCTACTGTGGGTGAAAACTTGGTCAGGACTCTTCTCTCTAAAGGAACAACTTTTAGCAAATGAAGCAGTGGGAAAATGGCCCAAGGGTAATTGCAACAAGTTTAGGCAGTAACCCTTCTGTCCTGTGTGGGAGGTCTGATTTGATCCTTGCTATGGGGCCCTTGCTTCTCTATGTACGCCACTGGTTCTGTTTGATTCACTTTGTGATCCTATTCTAAAAATTATACATAATTGCACAAGAGCAGGAGGTGAACAGTAATGGAAATAATTATCAGCTTTCAATACCTGTTTGGGTCTAGAAGATTATACTTGATAATTGATGTATTCTAAATTCTTTAGCTTTTTATTTGTAAATATATACCATGTGTACGTTACTGCAATACACAAGGTTAATGTCTGCTATTATGAAACATTTAAAAATGCATTATCTTTATTAATACTGCTATTAACTTGCTCATTGACCATGGCAAATTAATAAGGTGAAAGTGATATTAACCATACATGGGCCATGTGTTAACGACTTAAGGACAGAGGTTATTTCAGAAAACTACAAGTAATTATGCATAAATGGTTGCTTGACTTCTATGACCACAGCATGGTATACACCTCTTATATTTCCTTGTGAAGTAATTCTAGTACTGAGATAGCAAGGAACTGAATTTTGTTAAACTAAGACCTCAATCAAGATGGTTAATTGTATTTTGCTGCCGACCCAAACTGAAATATTTGATATCGTATGCATCCTGCTGAGTAACCATAGGTGTTACATTAATCTAAATGTGTTTGCTGCCATAGTGACCATAAGCCTTATAAATTGCTTACTGATCCTTTTCATCTGTTTCAGCAAATGAATAGATTGAAATGTACCATGTTCTTCAACTAGGTGGTGGGTGATTTTAACAATATATGGAATTATTTTGTACAAAACTGTTTCATCAACCAGTAAATCTACCTTCAATAGCTGTTGGCTAAGTGCGTGTTTAGATGACAGCTACAGATTAGTCCACCCTTACCTTAGCTTGAATTTGGTTAAGGGTTGCGATTTGTCATGAAATCAATTCAATATAATTTTATAGCAAGCAAGCAAGCAAAACTCTGGACAAACTGTAGTTCCCAGCACAGCCACCAGGTATCATGTTTTTAAAAACTTGTTATCTTGTGACACACATATCAGGACATGTCTAGCAAAGAGGAAAGGTACAGAAGAACACATCTAAGTGGCTTCCTACTTCCCCATACAAAAACCCAAATGATCTTGGTGGAGAATATATGATTTTTCAATGGGGACAGAGGAGAAAGCTCTGGCAGCTGCTCATCTTCTGGGAAAACAAAATGATTGGGCATAAAAATTCAATGTGCTCGATACTTTTCTTCCAAGACATAATGATTTTTTGGGAAAAGTCAAAAGAAAAAAAAGATTATACACTAGATCAAATAAAGCTTACCACATACAGTAAATACACATTTATTGAAATGAGGTTGTTTCACTCCAGCAAATGGCATTTATCATGTAGAGAAAGTTAATACAAGGCACTTACTAATGTATTGTTATTATCCATATTGCTTCCTTTGCTGGATGAATTCATTTTTTCCATTACATTATACACTGCTCGTTTCGTTATGATCACCCTACAATCCAGCAACGGTGGCCATGTATATATATATATATATATATATATATAAATATATATATAAATTTTTTAATTGTAGACAATATGAATCTAAAGCAAATACAAATATTGTAAGAACAAGTAATTCAGTTGAAAATAAAAGCCTCAATACATTATATATTGCCAGTATGAATCTATGCTTTTCACTGTTCTTTAGCATTACAGGAAAAGATTGGGTCATTTTATGTTGCATCTCTAAAAAGAATTCTTGATTACATTTTGATTAGTTACTAGAGATGAGCGAGCATACGCGTCCGAGCTTGGTGCTCGTTCGAGTATTATGGTACTCGTAAGTGCTCGCTGCTCGGACGAGTATCTCGCCATGCTCGAGGAAATGGCAACTTCCGCATTGTGCATTTTTGGCGCCTATAAACTCAGCCAATCACAAGTCAGGAGACTCTGCAGTACACCCAGCATCACGTGGGGCCCTTACATGTCGATAGCAGGGGTTGGCTGGCCTGATCAGGTGACCCTGGAATATACTAGTGACTGCCCACGGTGCTCGGCTCAGATGCTGTCTGGATGTCGTTAGGGATAGAGCTGCTGCGTTTCAGGGAGAGTGTTAGGGCCTGCATTTAGTTCTTTGTTAGGCAGGAGTGATCTCAAAAGAACCCAACAGCCCTTCTAAGGGCTACAAGACATTTTTTTGTCTCCTGGCTTGGCTGGCTGGCTGGCACTAGTAGTGCAGCTATCGCCATATATAACCCCCTTTTTTTATTATTGTTATATCTCAGTGATACAAATCCATTTCATACAGCAGTGTGGAACCATTCTGTGTGTCACAGTTCAGCTGTCCACTCACTACAATCTGTATTTTCTGTCCAGGTGACACTTTCTGTACGTCACTTAATCCAACAAGGTCTTTTGCTCTCACGTATATAGCTTGATCACAAAAATCTCTGTGCGACATTTGTCTGGGTCGCAGTCAAAATAGCCACCGTCAGCAGGGTGTGAGTTAGGTCTACGATAGTTTCTGCACGTCACATTCCAAAAAAAACAAAACAAAAAAAAAAATATTAAAAAAAATATTAAAACAATAGTTTTTTTGTTGTTTTATCTCAGTGATACGAATCCATTTCACACAGCTGCGTGGAACCATTCTGTGTGTCACAGTTCAGCTGTCCACTCACTACAATCCGTATTTTTTGTCCAGGTGACACTTTCTGTATGTCACTTAATCCAACAAGGTCTTTTGCTCTCACGTATATAGCTTGATCACAAAAATCTCTGTGCGACATTTGTCTGGATCGCAGTCAAAATAGCCACCGTCAGCAGGGTGTGAGTTAGGTCTACGATAGTTTCTGCACGTCACGTTCCAAAAAAAACAAAACTAAAAAAAAATATTTAAAAAAATATATATAAAAAAATAGTTTTTTTGTTGTTTTATCTCAGTGATACGAATCCATTTCACACAGCTGCGTGGAACCATTCTGTGTGTCACAGTTCAGCTGTCCACTCACTACAATACGTATTTTCTGTCCAGGTGACACTTTCTGTACGTCACTTAATCCAACAAGGTCTTTTGCTCTCACGTATACAGCTTGATCACAAAAATCTCTGTGTGACATTTGTCTGGGTCGCAGTCAAAATAGCCACCGTCAGCAGGGTGTGAGTTAGGTCTATGATAGTTTCTGCACGTCACGTTCCAAAAAAAACAAAACTAAAAAAAAAATATTAAAAAAAAATATATATAAAAAAATAGTTTTTTTGTTGTTTTATCTCAGTGATACGAATCCATTTCACACAGCTGCGTGGAACCATTCTGTGTGTCACAGTTCAGCTGTCCACTCACTACAATACGTATTTTCTGTCCAGTTGACACTTTCTGTACGTCACTTAATTAAACCAGACTGAACAAGTTTGTGGGTTTCAGTACAGCAGGCCCAATTATTTTATTTTTTTTATATAATACACTTATATACAGAAAATGTTGAACCCCAGGGCTAAGGGTCGAGGATGAGGGCGTGGACGTGGGCATCCAATTACTACAGGGGGCAGAGGCCATGGTCCTGGGCAGGGTGAGACAGTACCTGCTGATGAGGGAGCAGGGGAACGCCACAGAGCTACACTCCCTAGCTTCATGTCTCAACTTACAGGGACACGTGGTAGAGGACTGTTGAAACCACAACAGTGCGAACAGCTGATGTCGTGGATTGCGGACAATGCTTCAAGTAATTTGTCCACCAGTCAGTCTTCCATGCAGTCCACACACGTTACTCAAGGGAGAACTCCTCTGGCTCCTCCATCTCAACCTCCTTCCCCCCAGTCTGCCCCCTCCCAGGAAAATTTGGAATGCGATCCGGCATACTCTCAGAGTCACAAACCACTTCTCAGGTTGCTGCTGACCTCGTTCCCGATGCCCAAGTTTTCCAACTGTCGCAGTCTGTGGGTGATGATGATGATGATGACAATGTTGAGTTAGTGGAAGAAGTTTGTAAAGAGGTGTCGGACGATGAGGAGACACAGTTGTCAGACAGTGGTGAAGTTGTTGTCCAGGCAGGAAGTCTGAGGGTGGACAGACTGAGGAGGAGTAGACTGAGGAATCGGAGGATGACGAGGTGACTGACCCAAGCTGGGTTGATAAGCCGAGTGAAGACAGTGCTTCTGAGGCGGAGGCGAGTGCTGCACCAGAACAGGTTGGAAGAGGCAGTGGTGTGACCAGAGGGAGAAGCAGGGCCAGAGCTGGTGCATCAGCAGCAACTGTTTCACTTAGTGAAGCTCCCGTGGTGAGGCCTAGATGTTCGCAAGTCCGGAAGTTCTTTAAAGAAAGTGAGGATGACCGACGGACCGTGGTGTGCAACCTGTGCAACACCAGGATCAGCAGGGGTGCCACCACTACTAGCCTAACCACCACCAGCATGCGCAGGCATATGAGTGCTAAACACCCCACTCAATGGAACCAAGGCCGTTCACCACCTCCTGCGGGTCACACCACTGCTCCTTCCCCTGTGTCACTCGCTGGCTCTGCTAGTCAACCCCCTGCGTCACTCGCTGCCTCTGCTAGTCAACCCTTTGCCCAGGACACCGGCACGAGCGCCTCCCGCCGGAAAACCACACCTTCGCCTCCACGATCCTCCACAGTGTCCACCAATGTGTCCCAGTGAAGCGTTTAGCTGTCTTTACAGCAGACGCTGGAGCGCAAGAGGAAATATAGTTCCATCCACCCACATGCCCAAGCCCTCAACGTCCACATCTCCAAATTGCTGAGCCTGGAGATGCTGCCCTATAGGCTGGTAGAGACCGAGGCCTTTCTCAATCTCATGACGGTGGCTGCCCCTCCGTATTCGGTCCCCAGCCGCCACTATTTTTCCAGATGTGCCGTCCCAGCCCTACACCAGCACGTGTCACAGAACATCATCCGTGCCCTGACCAACGCTGTTTCTGAGAAGTTCCACCTAACCACGGACATGTGGACAAGTGCTGCCGGGCAGGGACACTATATCTCACTGACGGCACATTGGGTTAACTTGGTGGAGGCTGGGACCGAGACTGACCCTGGGGCCGCTCATGTACTGCCCACACCGAGGATTGCAGGGCCTACCTCGGTCACGGTCTCTCAGACGTACCATGCCTCCTCCTCTGACCCCTCCTCCTCCTCCACCGAATTACCATCCGTGGGCACGGCGCCTTCAGTCGGTAGCTCTAGGCGCAGCAGCAGTGCCGTGGGTAAGCGCCAGCAGGCGGTGTTCAAACTGCTGAGCTGAGCAGGTGACAAAAGGCACACCGCCCAAGAGCTGTTACAGGGCATCACGGCGCAGACCGATGTGTGGCTGACACCACTGAACCTCAAGCCAGGCTTGGTTGTGTGTGACAACGGGCATAACCTGGTGGCGGCTCTGCAACTCGGCAGACTGACACATGTGCCATGCCTGGCCCACGTGTTCAATCTAATAGTTCAGCGGTTCCTCAAGACATACCCCAATCTGTCTGATTTGCTCACCAAGGTGCGCCGCATCTGTGCGCATTTCCGCAAGTCGACCACAGATGCTGCCACTCTAAGGGCAGCGCAGCACCGCCTACAACTTCCCGCTCACCGACTGTTGTGCGACGTGCCCATGAGATGGAATTTGACTTTAAACATGTTATCCAGAGTTTACCAGCAGCGCAGTGCGATTGTAGACTGTCAGATGTCAACTTCCACCAGAACTGGTAGTCAGGTCAGTCAGATTCCTCAAGTCTACAATGAGGAGTGGACGTGGATGTCTGATATCTGCCAGGTGTTGAGCAACTTTGAGGAGTCAACACAGATGGTCAGCGGCGATGCCGCCATTATCAGCCTCACCATCCCGCTGCTTTGCCTGTTAAAAAACTCACTGCTCAGCATGAAGTCCGATGCTTTGCGCTTGTCACAAGAGACGGTGGAGGAAGACACGTCGCTTGATAGCCAGAGCACCCTCCGGTCTGTTTCTCAGCGCGTATCGGAGGAGGGGGATGAGGAGGAAGAGGAGGAGAATGTCAGAGAGACAGAAGAGGGTACCAGTTCTCAGTCCCTAACTCTTGAGCGTGTATGGGCTGAAGAGGAGGACTTGGAGGAGGAGGAGGAGAAGGAAATGGAGAGTCAGGCCAGTGAGGAGAGGGAATTCTTACGTGTTGGGACTCTGGCGCACATGGCAGACTTCATGTTAGGCTGCCTATCCCGTGACCCTCGCGTTAGAAGCATTTTTTCAAACACCGATTACTGGGTGTTCACTCTCCTGGACCCACGGTACAAGCAGAACCTTTCCACTCTCATCCCTGCAGAGGAAAGGAGTATGAGAGTGAATAGATATCAACACAAGCTGAAACAATCCTTCCCATCTGACGCTGCTAGCGGCAGAGGGCATGGTTCTGTGGGCCAAGTAGCGGGGGAGAGGAGCCGAGCAGGCAGCTTGTCCAGCACTGGCAGTGGAACTTCTCTCCAAGGCCTTTGCCAGTTTTATGTCACCCCAGCAAGACACTGTCACCTGTCCCCAGTCTAGGCAGAGTAGGGGGGGAGCTGTACAGAAAGATGGTGAGGGAGTACCTAGCTGACCATACCAACGTCCGTAGCGATCACTCTGCTCCATACAACTACTGGGTTTCAAAGCTGGACACGTGACCTGAACTGGCGCTGTACGCCTTTGAGGTGCTGGCCTGCCCTGCCGCTAGCGTGCTGTCAGAGAGGGTATTCAGTGCAGCTGGTGGCGTCATCACCGATAAGCGTACACGCCTGTCAACTGACAGCGCTGACAGGCTGACGCTTATTAAAACGAACAAAGCCTGGATTTCACCGGAATTCAAATCTCCTCCGGGGGAAAGCAGCTAAAATTTAACATTACTTATGTATCCAATTCCTCTTCTCTACTCCTCCTCCTCCATATGGTCTTTGCCTAACGTTGACCAAAAAAACGCCATTTTTAAGAGGTCCAACTGGCACTCTTTTACCACAATTTTTAAGGAGGGCCCCCTACAGGCCCTCTCTTCAAACAATTTTTTCGGAGGTCCACCGACAGGCCCTCTCTCCAAACAATTTTTCCGCAGGTCCACCTACAGGCCCTCTCTCCAAACAATTTTTCCGGAGGTCCACCGACAGGCCCTCTCTCCAAACAATTTTTCTGGAGGTCCACCTATAGGCCCCTCTCCAAACAATTTTTCCGGAGGTCCACCTACAGGCCCTCTCTCCAAACAATTTTTCCAGAGGTCCATCTACAGGCCCTCTCTCCAAACAATTTTTCCGGAGGTCCACCTACAGGCCCTCTCTCCAAACAATTTTTCCGGAGGTCCACCTACAGGCCCTCTCTCCAAACAATTTTTCCAGAGGTCCACCTACAGGCCCTCTCTCCAAACAATTTACGTCTTTTTCCTATCTTTCTCTCTCTCCAAACTATTTTTCCGGATAGCTGCCATATACGGTATTAAACTGAGTAGTATACATAGAACACATACCACACTTGATCGAGCTCATAATTGACAATTGTACCGGTTGATGCTAAATTTTTAAGTTGGGGTCCTGCGTCGTCATTCGAACTCCATCCGGCTTTTGTCACCACCACACATGCTAGCCCAGGGGGCACTCCTCTGGCTCTTCCAGCTCAACCTCCTTCCCCCTAGCCTGCAGGCCCTCTCTCCAAACAATTTACCCGGGTAAGGGACGTATTAGATATTGTACAAATTTTTTTTTTGTTCTTCTTTTAATTGCCTCCTGCGATAGACAGGAATTGAACCCAGGTCAACTGCTTGGGAAGCAGCTATGCTCACCACTTTACCACCAACAGCCACAGCAACTGATAAGAACAGATACTAAACTTGATGTCAGCCAACATTTCGACAATCGATAATCCGAAACGGGTCCGCTGTCGAGCCCGGCGTTCGCCCACCCTGAACATTTCACATACTCTGACCGAGTCTGACCCTGGGGCCGCTCATGTACTGCCCACTTGGAGGATGCTTCACCTCCTGCTACCTCAGTCTAACTCGGTCACTCTGTTGTCACCGCCATGCTGCGTCTGGCTAAATTTTTGGGTGGCTCACCTGCTACCTCATGTAACTTGGTCATTTGTTGATGTCACTGCCATGCTGTGTCAGGCTTATGCCTGCATCGTGTGGCTGGGGATAGGAGAGCAGTGCCAGCATGGGCATGGGTGATGGACCTTCGTTGCACCTAGTTGGGTGCTTCCCTATATATTCCCACCATGCCAGCCATGGGTTGTACATTAACTAATAACAGGGAAAACAAAATATTTTACAGAAGCGTCAATTACAGACACTCCTAAACAATTTTACATGAGGGAGTGTCTCCCCGTCTGCTATCGTGTTTGGTCAGGCTGTCAGTAGGTACACCACCTCTGTCGTCTGCAGAAGCGGCCACTATGAGGAAGGCCACGGCGAGAACATCCCCTTTTCAATTGAGAGCAAGTGTAGAATTGTAGGACGATGACACTTTTCTTCCACAGTGGATTCACCTTACCCTTTATCATTGCCAGACAACAGTTAGTGAAAAAGTAATTGGCAATGATGAAGAAAATGTAACGGTGCAGTGGACCGTCTGTGACGCAAAACCTATATATTCCCACCATGTCATCCATGGGTTGTACATTAACTAATAACAGGGAAAACAAATAAAATATTTTACAGAAGGGTCAACTACAGACACTCCTAAACAATTTTTTAGGAGGGTCAACTTCGGACACTCCAAAACAAATTTTTTGGATGCTCGCCTACAGACATTTGACTGCTACCTCAGTCTAACTTGGTCACTTTTTGGTGTCACTACGCTGTCACCATGATGTGTCAGGCTTATGCCTGCGTCGTGGGGAGGCGGATAGCACAGCAGTGCCAGCATGAGCAGTGGTGTCACCTGCAGGCGGTGATGGACCTTCGTTGCACCTAGTTGGGTGCTTCCCTAACATGTGATGGGTATTTGCCTCGCCTTTCTTGGTCTGAGTGAGCACAATTGCCATGAGGGTAACCACCAGGCTGTTGCCTGAGAATTTGGGGTAATGGTGGGATTAGGCAGCCTCAGAGGCATCCATGCATGCTGCCCCTGCTGTTTCCTGTCCATTTCCGTGGTGTTTCCATCATTTTCTGAGGTTTCCAGGTTTTCACCCAGCCTTCCCTAGGCAGAGCCTTGGTCCCCTGCAAAAATGCTCGAGTCTCCCATTGACTTCAATGGGGTTCGTTATTCGAAACGAGCACCCGAGCATCGGGAAAAGTTCGACTCGAATAACGAGCACCCGAGCATTTTAGTGCTGGCTCATCTCTATTAGTTACCTACGAAATGACCAAATTACCCTCTGCACATTTTCTACAGGACTGACTCTGAATTGCACCATTCAGTTATCTGGCAGCATGTGAATGTGCCTCTGGAGAGCCATATAATTAAGTAATGTGATAAAATATTAAGTGTGAAGTTGTCAACACGAGGTGGTTGTACTTTCAGTCTAATAGTTATGCTGTTTTGAAATTTTATTTTAAATTTCTTGCTAAATGGAACATGTCAAACATCCAAAATGATAGATAATGAATGGGGCAGCACTCACCAACTGTTTTTTGCAACTTTATTCATCCAAAAATATTAAATCAGGGCGGTGTGGGTACAGAACAGTAAAATTGGTAACAGCCGTTTCCCGCTTCCTGCGCTTCCTCAGACCTCCATACATGACTATGCCAGCGTGCTCACGTCTTATGCACGCACGCATGCGTCGTCACCATGGTTACAAGATGCTACATGTGATTAAATTAAAACATGAAAAACATAAAATAAAAGCATTATCAAATGAACACTGCAAGGTCATTCTTATCATTTAGTCCAAACGGAGCCATTGCACCAGTTTTGATTATCCATACAGCTTCCTTCTGCAACAAAATGCGCCTTCTATCTCCCCCTCTCTCTGATACACTTACCACTTCTATAACTGCACATTTTAGCACATCACTTCTTCCTTCATGTGCCTCATGTACGGCGCTGCGGGAAGGGACTTGGCGCCCAGCGCCGTAGTACTACAGCGTGCTGATCGGGCGGGTGCAGGAACTGCGCCCGCCCGATCAGCTGCAGGGGACCAGCTGTTCCCAGTAGCCAGACCCCTGCTGCGTACGCCCAATTCAGTGAAAACACCGATGCGGGCATAGTAACCCTCGATGTGCCAGGAAGGAGAGTCCATCGGGTCCCTGTCACAGCAGCGCATCCAAGCAGGCTTGGATGGCAGCCCCCTGGATCTCACAGGAAGCAGGCTTTAAGTGTATTGTAATGCATTGTAAGGGCATCAGACCCCTAAAAGTGGAAAAAAAGTGGGAAAAAAAGTGAAAAAAAATAAAGTTTTGCAAAAAATAAAAGTTTCAAGTAAAAAAAAGCGCACTTTTCCCAAAATAAAGATAAAAAAAGTTAAAAAAAAGGGGAAAAAAAAGAAAAGTAGACATATTAGGTATCGCCACGTTTGTATCGACCGGCTCTATAAAAATATCACATCATTAACCCCGCCAGGTGAAAGCAGTAAAAAAAACAGTGCCAAAACAGTCATTTTTTGGTTACTTCCCTCACAAAAAGTGTAATAGCAGGCGATCAAAAAGGCGTATTTACCCCAAAATGGTACCAGTTAAACCGTTATCTCGTCCCACAGAAATTTAGACCCTACATAAAACAATCGCCCAAAAAAGAAAAAAAAATATGGCTCTCAGAAAATAGAAACACAAAAAAATTTTTTATTCTGTTCAAAAATGCATCTAATGTGTACAACTTAACAAAAATAAAAATGTTAGACATATTGGGTATCGCCGCGTCCGTAACAACTTGCTCTAAAAAACATGAGATGGCCCCCCCAGGTGAATGCCGTAAAAAAAATGTAAAAAAAACTATGCCATAACAGCCATTTTTTTTACCTTGCCTCACAAAAAGTGTAAGGCCCCATTCACACGACCGTATGTACATTTCCGCATCTTATCCACATTTTTGCGGATAAGATGAGGAACCATACGGACACATTCATCTTTCCATAGGAGAAAAAAATGCGGAATGCACACTGTGTGCATTCCGCATCCCGTATCTCACGGAAGTTCCCCCAGAAAAAAAAATAAAACATGTGCTATCCAGTACTTGGCCGCAAAATCACGTCCATAGCACCATTAATGTCAATGGGTCCGCAAAATACCACGCGATCAAAAAGGCGTATTTACCCCAACATGGTACAAATCAAACCGTCATCTTGTCCCGCAGAAATTTAGACCCTACCCGAGACAATCGCCCAAAAAATAAAAAAAATGGCTCTCAGAAAATAGCAACACAAAAAAAAAGATTTTATTCTGTTAAAAAATGAATCTAATGTGTTAAACTTAACAAAAATAAAAATGTTAGACATATTGGGTATTGCCACGTCCGTAACAACTTATAAAAATATTACATGAGATGGCCCCCCAGATGAATGTAAAAATTTTTTAAATAAAAACTATGCCATAACAGCCATTTTTTTCACCTTTCCTCACAAAAAGTGTAATGCCACGCGATCATAAAGACGTATTTACCCCAAAATGGTACAAATCAAACATTTCTGCGGGAGTCATCTCGTCCCGCAGAAATTTAGACCCTACCTGAGACAATCAGTCAAAAAAAAATAAAAAAATATGGCTCTCAGAAAATAGCAACACAAAAACAAGATTTAATTCTGTTCAAAAATTAATTTACTGTGTAAAACTTAACAAAAATAAAAATGTAAGACATATTGGATATCGCCACATTCATAACAACCTGCTCTATAAAAATATCACATTATATCCCCCCTCAGGTGAATGCTATTAAAAAATTTTTAAAAACACTATGCCAAAACAGTCATTTATTGGTCACCTACCCTCACAAAAAGTGCAATAGCAGGCGATCAAAAAGGCATATTTACCTTAAAATAGTACCAATCAAACCGTCATCTTGTCCCGCAAAAAATCAGACCCTACCTAAGACATTCCCGAAAAAAAAAAATGGCTCTCAGAAAATGGCAACACAAAAAAATATTTTATTTTGTTCAAAAATGTATCTGATGTGTAAAACTTTCCAAAAATAAAAATGTTAAGCATATTGGGTATCGCCGCATCCGTAACAACCTGCTCTATAAAAATATTACATGAGATGGCCCCCCAGGTGAATACTGTAAAAAAAAATTCAAAAAACTATGCCAAAACAGCCATTTTTTCCCTCTTACCTCACAAAAAATGTAATAGCAGGCGATCAAAAAAGCGTATTTAACCCAAAATGGTACCAATCAAACCATCATCTTGTCCCGCAAAAAATGAGACCCTACCTGAGACAATCGCCAGAAAAATGAAAAAATATGGCTCTCAGAAAATGGCAACCCAAAAATGTTCAAAAATAAATCTAATGTGTAAAATTTAACAAAAATAAAAATGATAGACATATAGGGTATCGCCGTGTACGTAACAACCTGCTCTATAAAAATATCACATGATTTGCCCCTGAGGTGAATGCTCTAAAAAAATGTGTAAAATACTATGCCAAAACAGCTATTTTTTTCACCTTGATTCAGAAAAAGTGTAATTTCAGACATCTCGAGCCTTTCTCAAGCTAGTAATATAGAATTTCTGTATCGCATATGCTATATTATAAATATAAATCATGTAATAAGCAAGGAGCTCTCTTTAAATGTTCTGTCTTATAAAAGTAAACTTTTCTCATGTGGAACTTGACATGTAATTTAATAGGCTTTAGAAGCTCACCAAACACCTATTTATTAAAGTTTGACTTTGTCAATGCAAACGTGTCTGAGAGCGGCATGACATTTCATCAGATTTAAATCGAATGTGCTCAGCATCCTTCTAAGGATATCTCACTGATATAACGTTCTATGCTTCAAACTCCATATTAACTGTTCCGGGTTCAAGCTTTGTGTTCAGAAACATAAGAGCATGTGCTGTGGTTACATTGTAATACCAATTTTAGACCTGATGCAAGATACCCTAAATAGTAATAGAAAGTGTACATTTCTACTGTTGATTTTTTTTCTTGATAGAGGATGACTGAACAGGCCAATTTTTATAATGTATCACCTATTATTTAAATAGGCTGCATAGTAGAGTGTGAAATTGGTTATTGTATTTGCTAATGGCTATTTAAATGAACACAAACAAAAAAACACTTGTGCTTACAGAATAGCCAAATTTTGATATGCCATATCATGATTTATTTTCATCTTCCACAACAAAATGTTCATTTTGATGAATTAATATATTATAGGCCAACATATGGGATTGTCAACAAAGCTGTTGTCAATGAGAGCAGACAATTGTGGAGATTGTTTTCACTGTAATAACAATAATTTACAATAAGCATGGATGAGAACAGCCAAGTGCTTTTTTTTAAAAGCCCACTGTCAAATGTTCTTCTCAGGTTATTGACTGTAATGTTCTGAATTGGAAAATATATTTATTTGAATGTGTAATAAATATTTGGCATACATTTTCAAGACATCTTTGTTTGAGATGCATATTTTAAGCTCAAAGGAAAATTCATCATCACAACATAAAAATACGGGGTCTGACTTTTCATTGTTTTATTCGATAAAACAAAACCCAATCTCTACAATGTGATCTGCATGCAGTATGATTGATAAGAATGTTCTAATTGAATATGTACATATATACAACTCTATTACTGTGAAAAAAACAAATATTCACTAGAACAGCCATTTGGTCTAGAAACTTGCATAATCAATATGTTTTAATACTGTGTTTATAGATTGGCGATCAATCCAGGTCCTGCAAAAGTTTCACCAGGAAGATGAAACAGTACTCTGAAAGGGCCTGTGTCCTCAGAAAAGTACCTATTGTTTAAATTATGTTTTTTGTGAATTTACCTTGATGTTATTTTTAATTTCCCATGCCAATATCTTTATTAATACATATAACAAAAACATATAATTCTGCAAGTTACACACTGGCTGTTAAGCCACTTCTTGGTCAGTGCAGATCACTTTACTGCAATTATCTGCTTATCATAACAGGTAGGATTAGACTAAAAGATATGACCTACATATAGTTTCTCAGAAACCACCATTCATGATATGTGATTGTCAAAGTTTATCTCTCCTTTCTGAGAGTCCTCTCTCATAGAAGTCAATGGGTGCCTGCTGTAAAGCACATCTCTAAATGCTGCTAAGAACAGCTCAGGCAAGATGGCAGCCACCATAATCATGTTCAGTAAATAGAATAAAAAAAATAACAATAAAAACACATGAGAAAAAAAAGATATGTGTCGCTATCTGGTCATTACTGTAAGAGAAAAATTTCAGTGACACAGTGTCTTTAAAAGGGTTTTCCAAGATTTCTTTTAGCTGATTACCTATTCTCTGGATAGGTCATCAGTATCTGGTCAGTGGGGGACCGACACCTAACACCCCCACGATCATCTGTTTTGAGAAGGCAGCGGCACTACTGGGAGCACCACTGCCTTCTCACAGCTTACCAAGCACAGCGCTGTACATTTTATAGAGGCTGTGCTTGATATTATAGCTCAACCTCTTTACTTCAGTGGTACTGAGCTGCTCCTAGGCCACACCAATGAATGTGTCATCAATGGACTAGGAAAAGCAGAGAAAAAGCCACAGCACTCACAGGAGTTCCACTGCCATCTCAAACAGCTGATGAGAGGGGGTCCTGGGAGTCAGACCCTACAGATCAGATATTGATGACCTATACATAGGATAGGTCATCAGTTAAAAAACTCTCAAAAAACCTCTTTAAGTATTACTGTTATCCGCCTATTTAATTCCACAAGTCAGAAGATGACTACTGAGTAAATCTGAGTGACTGAAAATCTGAAAAATGCTGGAGCTTATCTTTAAAGGTAATCTGTCACCAGTTTTCTGCTGCTAGGTTCTAACAGCTCCAGCGCAGACAATGAGTCCCCATATTCATGAGCTCATGGCTCTCCTGTCCACCTGCCTCTGATTGACAGTGTTTTCCATATGAATCAGTAGTAGGTCGGTGGGGAGAGCCAGGAGCTTATGAATATGGTGACTCGTTAGGCATGTGCTGGAGCTGTTTAATACAAGATTTTGGCTGGGTCAATTAAAGAAAGTGACTCAGCATTTTTCTAAGGGGATCTATCACTAGTTTATTCAGCCCTTAGGACACCATAAAACTAGTGACAGATTCCCTTTTAAAGGGAAGGTAATCCTATGAAAGAGTTAGACCTGTTGCTTGAAAAACATAGGGTTAGTTAAGTTAATCAGGGCCATCTATCTATGAGTCTGTTTATGTATTAATATGTATTTATTTTTACTCACCTTTATAGCGCTGACATATTTTGCACTGCTTTACAGCCATTATCATCAATTGCTGTCCATAATGGAGCTCAAAATCTAAGTTCCTTATCAGTAAATGTCTTTGGAGTACCTTGAGGAAACCCATACAAACCCTTGGAGAACATACAAATCCATGCAGATATTGTCCTAGGATGGATTTGAGTCGCTGCAAAGCACTAGTGCTATCCACTGAGCCATTGTGTTATCTAGCGATCAATCATTTAAAGGAAACAAATTGTATCATGACATGCTGAAGAAATGGATGGTCTCCTTATCCAGTGTACATATCATTCATTTACAATGCCCCCCCATGCAAAACTAAAAGGTCAAAACATCTATCCCACCCTTAATCAGGAGGTCCCACTTATATGATAAGAAGATACCCCTTAGATTCGCTTTCCCAATCCTATCCCAAACTTCTTAATTTACCTGCCTCCTCCCTCCAGTCTCTATTAGGCCTCATGCACACGAACGTGTGCCGGCCGTGCCCGTGCTGCGGGCCGCAAACTGCGGTCCGCAATGCACGGGCACTGACCGTGAGGCCACCGCATGCGGATCGTGGACCCATTCACTGCAAGCACAACTTTTTTGCGGTGCAGAGGCACGGCCAGAAACACCATGGAAGCACACCGTAGTGCTTCCGTGGTGTTCCGATCCATGCCTCCGCTCCGCATCTCCCGGATCGCGGACCCATTGAAGTGAATGGGTCCACGATCCGTGATGCGGGCTGCACCTGGCCGGTGCCCGTTTATTGCAGACCCGCCATATGCGGCCCACAGCACGGGCAAGGCCAGCACATGGTGTGCATGAGGCCTTAGGCTCATATTTAGACTGTTTCAATAATAACTAATTTCTTATTGCATATAGCTAAACTGATGAACCTTCTATCTTACAAAACTATCAGAATGCAGCATGGCAGTAAAATGTGATACTAATCATTTAATTTTAGATATGACTGATCTAATTTTACCAAAGTTGTTATGAATTCTTAAATGATTGTCCACCTACTGTCCATTAGTCCACCACAATGCAAATGTCTAGTATGGATTGTGTTAAATGCTTAGTAGCAGTTTTAATATCACTTTTATTACACTGTGTCCTAAAAAATTCACAAGTTATTTATCACACCTTTAAAAGATTTATTGCATTCTTTCAGATCTTTGGAAGACTATGTAAACAATGAATTTCTATTGTCTGGATAACTGTGTGGTATTCAGAATAATTTACTTGACACCTGACAAAAGAATGTGTTATCTACATACATGAATAGAAGGCATGGATGTTTCACTGTGACTCATCTCATCTTCCATGTTGAACATTCTGTTCCAGATTTATATTTTATTTCTTTATCAATTAAAAAATGAAATATCTTACCAGATCTTGTTTTCATTTATTAATAGGTGGAACATGCCAAAGCCCAGCACTTTCTGCGCTGATGCGCCCCCCGCTACCGACATTGCAACCAACACTGGATATAAAACAGTTCCTTCCGTTTTCTTTGGACACTGCAGCTGCAATTAACCTCTTTCCAAACTTAACTGCAGTAAGTATATCACAAATATGACATTTACAATCTACAGTTGATTTTGGAATCCAATATAGATAAATTGTGTGTTCCCTGTGGCTCTTAGAGACATGTTGCTAACAATGAATCGTGAATCAAAATTCACGATTGTTTAAATTATTTTGATTGCTGATAATTACTTTAGAGCTAGGTATAGATCATTGCAAACTATTCTGTTTTTCCAATTCTATATTTTAAAACACTATTATGCCTATGCCTGCCTTAAATACAGTCCTGTGCTTCAGATTCTCTAAGTCTACTTTCACATCAGCGTTTTCCTTTCCGGTATTTAGATCCGTTATAGGATCTCAAAACCAGAGGAATGCAGAGATTTCAGTGTGTGGGGTACCAAAGGGTGAAGTAATAGTATAGTAGTCGTCAGAAGAATAAACAAAATTAGTAAAAGTGAAAACCTCTGGGCTGAGATAAAAGGAAATATGCTAAGTATAATATATTATCTGAACCCCAAATAGTGATGATAGGGGAATATTTACTCAAATCCCTACATAAAGTATAAAATATGAAGTCTAAAAAATACACACCACTAAATATCAAGTATGTATAAAATATTTTCTACTGATACAATTTCAATTGAGAATAGACTTACTTCACCAGGGAGGGGGGTGAGCAAGATAAGCTCAAGACACTTGTCACCCTCGCCTCCCTAGCCGAGGTTGCATGTAGAATGGTCACAGCACCGTGTCCTAAACAAAGGATGTATCCTAGGACTCTTATATTAAAGGTGCCTTTTATTCCAAAAATAATCTTGACGCGTTTTGGGGACTATAACTAGTGTCCTCTTCTTCAGGAGCAGACAGTATACCATAGACAAAACAATGACTCACATTTATAGAAGCATCAATTCAGTTCAGTTTGATGGGATCCACGTGCTGGTAATGCTGAGAAAGACTTCTGGTCATGTGGCTGGCAGACCGGAAGTGAAGATGAAATCCTATGCATTCCACTGGTGGAGCGCAAGTAAATGGGTTTAAAAATCATGTTTAAAAAAGCAGTGCTAATAAATTACGAGGGAAATAGGGCTAATTAAAAAAAATCATATAGCTGCATTTTCTCACGGTTAAAAGAAACAGCTTGCAGGGGCAGAGGGGCTAGGTGATCGCAATGCGTTCCAGCGTGGAACGCATGCAATCGCTATTAGTGAATATGGAGGAGCTACAACCGGAAGCCGGAAGGGCTGATGCAAGTGCGGTGCGTTCCAGCCTGGAACACACCTGCCTTGGGCATATGGGAATGGAGAGAAAATGAAACACAGCTAGTGCGTTCCAAGCTGGAGCGCACGGGTGACTCAACTGTCTGTTAAATAGGGGGCATGTATCACTTACATTAATAGTCAAACAAAATAAATAAATAAATGAATAAAGTCAATATGATCTATTATATGATCTGCATTTATATTAAATTATATTATTCTGATACTGCATTTAAAAACAGTTATTTGATCCATAACTGAATTGTTAAACAATACATAAATAAATAAAAATTTAAAAAAATGAATGTATATGCACATGGAGCCCATCAAATACTGAACTGTAATTCTGAAAGACCAATAGGTATGTTTTATTCTATAAATAAGAATAAAACTGAATAAAAATATCCAAATAGATAAAAAATAATGAAAATATGGATTCAAAAGGTATCAATATTGGTCAGTCAATTACTAGATATATACATACTAGAGATGAGCACTAAAATGCTCGGGTGCTCGTTATTCGAGTCAACATTTTTCGGATGCTCAGGTTCTCTTTTCGAATAACGAACCCCATTGAAGTCAATGGGAGACTCGAGCATTTTTTGCAGGGGACCAAAGCTCTGCACAGGGAAGATTGCGTGAAAACCTGGAAACCTCAGAAAATTATGGAAACACCACGGAAATGGACAGGAAACAGCAGGGGAAGCATGCATGGATGCCTCTGAGGCTGCCTTATCGTACCATTACGCCAAATTCTGGGCAACAGCCTGGTGGTGACCCTCAAGACAATTGTGTTGACCCAGACCAAGATGGGGAAGGCACATGCCTATTACATGTTAGTAAAGCACCCAACTAGGTGCAACGAAGGTCTATCACCGCCTGCGGGTGACACCACTGCCCATGCTGGCACTGCTGTCCTATCCCCCGCCCCACGATGCAGGCATAAGCATCTCCCTCCCCGCACCCACCTAGTAGTCCACAGTGTACGTAAAGTTCTCCCAGCACAGTGCCCAGCTCTTCCCATCCCAGACGGGCAAACTCGCACCCCACCCCCACCCACCCACGCTAAGATGCACACTGCACCCACCCATTAGTCTCCACACGTGGGTGGGTGCAGAGCCTTTTAGTGCCCCTCAAGACAATGCTTGTGTGCCAGGGCCAGGTAGTAACCCTCCTTGAAGTTGTGGGGGAGAGGCCTCCGGTGACCTTCAAGACAATTTTGAACGACAGTGTAGTGGTGAGCCTCCAAAAAATCATGGGTGAGAGCCTGGAGGTCACCCTCAGAATCAAATGGTTTAAAAAAGCATGGTGGTGCACCCCTGAATAACAGTCTGTGACTAAGATTGCAGGTGAACCCGCTAAAATTGTAGTCTAGCACACCTTGGTGGTGAACCCCTAAATTACAAAGTTTGACTGAGATTGCAGTTTACAGCTTGGCGGTGAACCCCAGAGTGGCTTGGTTAGACTAACATAGCAGGTGAACCACCCAAAAATTTAGCCTGACACAGCATGGCGGTGACTACAGTCCAGTGAATGGTGTGCGGTACAGTAGCCGAAGTCTAGAAAATATGTTTTTTTTTGTCACTTATATATACTAAAGTCCAGTGAAAAACTGTGTGGTGTGCGGTACACTAGCCGCAGTCTAGAGAATACGTTTTTTATCTCAGATACATTTAATACAGTCCAGTGAAAAATTGTGTGGTGTGCGGTACAGTAGCCGCAGGCTAGAGAATACGTTTTTGGCCTCAGATAGTAATTCTACAGTCTACTGAAAACGGTTTTAGCCTCAGATATTAATTCTACAGTTTAGTGAATACACAAAATGTTGAACCCAAGGGCTAAGGGTCAAGGAGGAGGACGTTGGCGTCCAAGTGATGTAGGGGGCAGAGGCCGTGGTCCAGGGCTGGGTGACACAGTACCTGCAGATGAGGAGCAGTGGAACGCCACAGAGCTTCATCTCGCAACTTACAGGGTCATGTGGTACAGCACTATTGAAACCACAACAGTGCGAACAGGTGATGACGTGGATAGCGGATAATGTAATTTATCCACCACCCAGTCTCCTTCCCCCCAGCCTGCCCCCCCCATGGAAAATATGGATTCAGATCGGGCATACTCCCAGGAACTCTTTTCAGGACGCTTCCTAGAGTCACAAACCACTGCTCAGCAGCAACCAGAGCAGTTGCTCTGTCCCGATGCCCAAAATGTCAAACTTTCGCAGTCTGTGGGTGATGAGAGTGTGGACTTAGTGCAAGTAGTGTGTCGGATGATGATGAAGATGAGACACGGTTGTCAGACATTGACGTTGTTGTCAGGGCAATAAGTCCCACGGGGGAGCAGAGTGAGGAATCGGAGGAAGAGCTGGTGGATGATGAGGTGACTGACCCGAGCTGGGTTGGTACGCCTAGTCAAGACAGTGCCTTTGAGGGGGAGGCAAGTGCAGCACCAGAACAGGTTGGAGGAGGCAGTGGGGTGGCCAGAGAAAGAAGCAGGGCCAGAGCAAGTAGATCAGCAACTGTTTCACGGAGTGAAGCTCCCGTGCCCAGGCCTAGATGTTCGCAAGTCTGGAAGTTTTTTAAAGAAAGTGAGGATGACCGACGGACTGTGGTGTGCAACCTGTGCCACACCAGGATCAGCAGGATTTGCCACCACTACCAGCCTAACCACTACCAACATGCGCAGGCATATGAGTGCTAAACACACAACTCAATGGAACCAAGGCCGTTCACCTCCTGCGGGTCACACCACTGCTACTTCCCCTGTGTCACATGCTGGCTTTGTGAGTCAACCCCCCACCCAGGACCCCGGCATGAGCACCTCCCACCCTACAACCACTCCTTCACCTCCACAATCCTCCACACCCTACACCAATGTGTCCCAGCGTGGCGTTCAACAGTCTTTGCATCAGACATTGGAGCGCAAACACAAATACAATTCCACCCACCCACATGCACAAGCCCTAAACGTCCACATTTTCAAACTGCTGAGCCTGGAGATGCTGCGCTATAGACTGGTAGAGACAGAAGCTTTCCGCAACCTGATGGCAGTGGCTGTCCCTCGGTACTTGGTCCCCAGCCGCCACTATTTTTCCCGATGTACCCTCCCAGCCCTACACCAGCACGTGTCAGAGAACATCATCCGTGCCCTGACCAACGCGGTTACTGAGAAGGTCCACCTAACCATGGACACGTAGACAAGTGCTGGCGGACAGGGACACTATATCTCCCTGACGGTACATTGGGTTAACTTGGTGGAGGCTGGGACTGAGTCTGACCCTGGGGCTGCTCATGTACTGCCTACACCGAGGATTGCGGGGCCTACCTCGGTCACGGTATCTCAGACTTATTATGCCTCTTTCTCCAACCCCTCCTCCTCCTACTCTCAATTACAATCCGTGAGCATGGCGCCTTCAGTCGGTAGCTCTCGTGGATAAGCGCCAACAGGCGGTGCTGAAACTGCTGAGCTTAGGTGACAAGAGGCACACCGCCCAAGAGCTGTTACAGGGCATCACGGCGCAGACCGATCTTTGGCTGGCGCCGCTGAACCTCAAACCAGACATGGTTGTGCGTGACAACCGGTGTAACCTGGTGGCGGCTCTGCAACTCGGCAGACTCTCACATGTACCATTATACACTAATACTATATCCCAAAGTAACAACATCCCTTATAAACACTGCATATAAAACCTGCCTGGCCCACGTGTTCAATCTTGTGGTTCAGCGGTTCCTCAAGACCTACCCCAATTTGTCTGATTTGCTCACCAAAGTGCGACGCATCTGTGCGCATTTCTGCAAGTCAACCACAGATGCGGCCACTCTCAGGGCAGCACAACGGCGCTTACAACTGACAGCTCACCGACTGTTGTGCAACGTGCCCACATGATGGAATTCCACATTACACATGTTAGCCAGGGTTTACCAGCAGCGCAGAGCGATTGTAGACTGCCAGATGTCAACTTCCACCAGAACTGGTAGTCAGGTTAGTCAGCTTCCTCAAGTCTACAATGAGGAGTGGACGTGGATGTCTGATATCTGTCAGGTGTTAAGCAACTTTAAGGAGTCAACACGAATGGTCAGCGGCGATGCCGCCCTTATCAGCATCACCATTCCACTGCTTTGTCTGCTGAAAAACTCACTGCTCAGCATGAAGTCAGAGGCTTTGCGCTTGTCACAGGAGATGGGGGAAGAAGATACGTTGCTTGATAGCCAGATTACCCTCAGGTCTGTTTCTCAGCGCGTATTGGAGGAGGAGGAGGATGAGGAGGAAGATGAAGAGGGTACCTATGCTCATTCCTTCTTATCTGTTGAGCGTGTATGGGCTAAAGAGGAGGAGTTGGAGGAGGAGGAAATGGAGAGTCAGCCTATTGAGGAGAGGGAATTCTTGCGTGTTGGGACTCTGGCGCACATGGCTGACTTCATGTTAGGCTGCATTTCCCATGACCCTTGCATTAGAAGCATTTTTGCCAACATGGATTACTGGGTGTTCACCCTCCTGGACCCCCGGTACAAGCAGAACTTTTCCACTCTCATTCTGTAGAGGAAAGGAGTATGAGAGTGAATCAATATCAACAGGCCCTGGTGCACAAGCTGAAACTATCCTTCCCATCTGACACCGCAATCGGCAGAGGACGTAGTTCTGTGGGCCAACTAGTGGGGGAGAGGAGGCGAGCAGGCAGCTTGTCAAGCACTGGCAGGGGAACACTCTCAAAGGCCTTTGCCAGTTTTGTGGCACCCCAGCAAGACTATGTCACCCGTCCCCAGTCTAGGAAGAGTAGGGGGGAGCTGTTCAGAAAGATGGTGAGGGAGTACCTAGCTGACCATACCAACTTCCTGTGTGATCACTCTGCTCCATACAACTACTGGGTTGCAAAGCTTGACACGTGGCCCAAACTAGCGCTGTACGCCTTGGAGGTGCTGGCCATCCCTGCCGCTAGCGTGTTGTCAGAGCGGGTCTTCAATGCAGCTGGTGGCATCATCACTGATAAGCGTACACGCCTGTCAACTGACAGCGCTGACAGGCTGACGATTATTGAAATGAATAAAGCCTGGATTTTACCGGAATTCAAATCTCCATCGGGGGAAAGCAGCTCAACATGAAGATTCTTTATGTATCCTCTCCTCCTCCTCTTCGCACACAAACGCTGAGCCAACAGGCAATTTTTCAGAGGGCCAACTGGCGCTCTTTACAAACAATGTTTACAGAGGGCCACCTACAAGCCCGCTCTCCAATAAATTTTTTAGGAGCGTCAACTACAGACACTCAAAAAAAATTTTCAGGAGGGTCAACTTCAGACACTCCAAAACAAATTTTTGGGAGGCTCACCTACAGCCATTTGACTGCAATCTCAGTCTGACCAAGGCATTGGTGATGTCACCGCCATGCTGTGTCAGGGTAAATTTTTGGGTGGCTCACCTGCTACCTCAAGTAACTTGGTCAATTGGGGGTGTCACCGCCATGCTGTGTCAGGGTAAAATTTTATGTGCTTCACCTGCTACCTCAGTTTAACTTGGTCACTCTGGCTTCACCGCCATGCTGTGTCAGGGTAAATTTTTGGGTGGCTCACCTGCTACCTCAACTGACTTGGTCACTTGTTGGTGTCACCACTAGACTGCGGCTACTGTGCCGCAAACCACTCAATTTTTCACTGGACTGTAGTATATATAACTGAGAGAAAAAACGTATTTTCTAGCCTGACGCTACTGTACAGCACCCAACAGAATTGTTCACTGCACTGTAGTATATATAACTGAGAGAAAAAAATGTAGTCTTTAGACTGCGGCTATTTTACCGCAAACCAATCAATTTTTCATTGGACTGTAGTATATATTACTGAGAGAAAAAACATATTTTCTAGACTGACGCTACTGTACAGCACACGACAAAATTGTTCACTGCACTGTAGTGTATATAAAACTGAGAGAAAAAACGTAGTGTTTAAATGGCGGCTATTGTACTGCAAACCACTCAATTTTTCACTGGACTTTAGTATATATAACTGAGAGAAAAAAACACATTTTCTAGAGTCTGGCTACTGTACAGAACACTACATAATTGTTCACTGGACTGTAGTATATATAAATGAGAGAAAAAACGTATTCCCTAGACTGCACTACAGATCCCAGCAAGCCAAGGTACAGAAGCAGAAGCAGCAGCAGCAACAGCAAAAATGTGTACTGAGAGGACTTTGGGCAATATCTTTGGAGTCTGTGTGGACCACGTGCTGTCCCCTATCTGCCACCAGTCACTGTGCACAGTGTGCAGCCAAGATGGCGGTAGCTGCACTACAAGTCCCAGCCAGCAGCCAAGAGGAGACCAAATAAAAAGGTGCTTGTAGGCCTTAGAAGGGCTGTTGGGTTCTTTGAGGATGATTCCTTCCTAACCAACATCTAAATTGAGGCCCTAGCACTCTCCCTGACAGACAGCAGCTCTATCCCTTATCTCATGCAGGCGGCGTGTGAGGCGAGCCGCGCGGGACCAGATTCTTATATTCCCAGGTCATCCCTTCTTTCGACTTGTAGGGGTCCCACGTGATGCTAGGAGGCGCCTAACATTCAGGAAGAGGAAGATGCCATTTCCTCGAGTATCGCGATATGCTCATCCATGTTCGCTCATCTCTAATACATACATAAAAAGGGTAGGAATACATGATGTATTAAGTGAGGATGTATATAGAAGATAGTATGGGGACTAAATTTGCGCCATCCTACGCTAATTCATTTATGGGGGCCATTGAAAAAAAACATAGTCTTATTGGATCATAGAAATTTTTAGGATCTTTGTTTCCGACGCGGTGTTGTGACAATTCTACATCTGACCTCGGAGAAGGAGGCGAGGGTGACAAGTGTCTTGAGCTTATCTTGCTCACCCTCCTCCCTGGTGAAGTAAGTTCCTCCTCAATTGAAATTGTATCAGTAGAAAATATTTCCCACATCCTTGATATTTAGTGGTGTGTACTACCAACTATTTTTTGTACTTTATATTTTTCTACTTTATATTTTATACTTTATGTAGGGATTTGAGTAAATACTCCCCTATCACCCCCACTATTTGGGGTTCAGATAATATATTTCCTTTTATCTCACCCCAGAGGTATTCACTTTTACTCATTTTATTTATTCTTCTGACGACTACTATACTATTATTTCACCCTTTGGTGTCCCACACACTGAAATCTCTGCATTTATCTAGTGAATCCGTATCTTTTTCTAGTGGGCTGCTGCTGGGAACATATCTCTGTAACTTCTGGCTTCCTTGGAAACCGAACCTTTCCTTTGGCGCTTCTCCCTGTATCTCCTCTTTTACCTTTTTCCCTTCCCACCATCCATTTACTCCATTTTTTTCTGTTTTTATCCCCATTGTCAATGGGGACAAAACTGAACTGAATGGCACTGAGTGCACCACAATGTATTCCATTCCATTTGGTTGCATTTCCATGCCGTACAGAAATCGATGGGATGCTGATCAAGGATCCAGCATGAAACACAGTGTAATTCAATTGTGCCATATCTGTTTTTTCAGACACAAATTAAACAAGATGTATCAGTCACTAAAACCATTGTAAGCAGGTACGTAGCTAAAGTCTCATGGGCCCTGGTGCAAGAGTTCAGCTTAGGGCCCCCTTCCCTCATTGCTTGGTGGCAAGGAGCATGGGAGCACGTAGCTTTCATGCTGCCTGAGGCAAATATTGGAACGGCATCTCTCCATACCAAATTCTTGACCTAACCCCTTCCCTCCAGCCAGAAGTCTATGACAGAGTCCTCCCTGCATCACTTTCTATAATATTGGGGCCTTCTTATAAGGCACAAGGGTCTTTAGGCCCCCTCAGGACCCTGGGCCCAGTAGCGACTGCTACTTCTGCACCCCCTATAGTTACATCCCTGATTGTAAGTCATTGGATGCCAGATCCATCTTGTTCATTTTAGAGATAATACAACCTGTAGTATATATTGTAGTATATACTGTAGATGATATTGAAATCTGTTAACACCCTATTATTAAATGGGTTTTCCAAGCTCCTGATATTGATAACTGATCATCAGGATAGGCCATTGATATTTGATCAATGAGGGTCCAACACCCCACACCCCCACTGATCTGCTGTTCCCTACAGCCTTCTTTGCTGGAACTGGCACTGGCAGAAAACATAACTCCATTCAAAGTGTAGTGGAGGTGCCAGGTTACTGCAACTTAGCTCCCATTCACTTCACTGAGAGCTGAGCTACAGTAACCCAGCATGGTCACTACAGTATAAATAGAGCTGTACTTCTTGTTAAATTCATAGTGCTAGATTCAGTGTGAAACTGCTGATTGGTGGGGGTGACGGACCCTCACTGACCAGATATTGATAAACTATCCGGAGGATAGGTCATGAATTTCAAGAGCCTGGAAAGCCCCTTTAATGGGGCTCTCTGGATTAAAAGGTGACATCCCTAATAATTTGTAACTTGTGGCCAATTAAAAAAATAACCTCACATGTCCATGGTCCTGCCATAACGGCATCTTTCCCTTTTTTCTAGTCGCTTCTAGTACCTGCAGGGCTGGAAGTGTCTTAGTCCTGTGACCACTGCGGCTAATTACTGTACTAGAATGGCAAATCACTAACATATTAACTCACATGTCTGCTCCTGAGAAAAAAGTCTCTGGAACAGCTAGTCGGTCAAACAAGAGTGTTAAAGATACAGGTATAATTAAAGGCTTATGGACACCTGGGCAAATATTTTTATTATTTCATTTTAGGGTAAAAATAATCTTTTCAATTGTTTGTTATTATAACTGTTCAGATGTTTTTGAGATACAAAGTTTAATAATCTGTTTTCGAAATATCACTTCTTAGTCCCGTCAGATGACGGCACACATGAAGCCTAATCTCTGATCTTTTGAACTCATGAACACTCATTTGAGTCATATTCTTATCAGTCAGACTGTTTATGTTGAAAAAAAAAATTTAGCCCAAAATGAGCATAATGTAATCATAGAAAATTGCCTAAAGGTTTCCATAGTAGAGGATCTTCTTGTGCAACTTAACCACCAGAACCTAAACATATTTATGTCACAAACCCCATCTCTGTTTATGATCCTATAGTCAATCACAATGGAGAGACCTTTTCCTTACTACATTGGCAAGCTCCTTTTTACAAACTGGTATAAAGAGAATTTCCTGAAAAAATAGTCAAATGGTCAGTATGCAATATAATATCCTCTTCAGTAGACCTGGAAAAAAGTTTACAGTGCCGAAAGTCAGTGAAGTTTTTAAGTAACTATCCAGTAGATTAGTTTCGGGTGCTTTATTAATTAAACATTCACAAGATCTTATAAATGTTGACGACTTCGAAACATACAGTACCTTAACACATAGTCAGGTCCAGTTAGTCTTTTATACATAGTATTTATGTAATTTTGTACACAAATGACAATGGCTATCAGTTATTCTGTTGTAGAATGTAGCTTAATACATAACTCAATTTGTTTATTTTATGCTTTAGATATTACCATGAAAATAGATTGTGTTACCTTAAAATGTAACCTTGCCGGCTAGTAGGAAGTGAGGTTTCAAATGTTGCAGTCATTTGACAGGGAAACCGGATTTTGGAGATATACTATATGTTGATATAATTGTAACTTATTAACATACTGTATTAAGTATTATATGACATGAGTAAATCTAAGTTCAGGGTCAGGCAAGATTATATTTTTCCCTCTTACTCTTTATTTTATCATCTCAATTATTCCAGTACTTCTATTACTACATCATTAAAAACACTGAATTCATTGACAAGAGTCAGCCCTGTAGACTTCCTTTCAGGAAGTAACAATCATGGTCTAAAATCTATATGAGGATCTCATAACAGATTCTCACCTTGTGTGTAGCCACTTCAAGACTTGGTCGAAAAGTGACTTGGTTGCCACAAAGCAAGTTATAACTTTTTACACTGCCCACCTGGTTGGAATGTTGTGAAGTAATATACTGCATACTGTATCTTTGGTGTGTATGGTTATTCTGCTGATATGGAAAATTATTTGTTCCAGTGGCTGAAGAAGAATGCTGCTTAGGGCGGGTTCGCATTCGCGTTATGGAATTCCATTATAGGTTCTGTTATAACAGAGTTATAACGGAATACCACAGAATTTTAGGACGGAATGCAAAAGGGAAGCCTTTAAGAGGCATTCCATTTTGCTATGTCCTAATACATGTCCTAATACATGTCTATGGGGGCACATAATGGTTCCGTTTGGTTCTGTTATACATGATGGAAAAAAATAGTCAACAGGACTATTTTTTCCATCATGTATAACGGAACCAAACTGAACCACTATTTGTCTTTAGGACGGAACAAAACAGAATGCCTCTTAAAGGCTTCCGTTTTGCATTCTGTTCTAAAATTATGTTGTATTCCGTTATACCTCTGTTATAACGGAACCTATAACTGACTTCCATAATGCCAATGCGAACCTGCCCTTAGATGATTGTCCAAGAAGTTACAGTTACCTTGGTTATCCAAACATTTATTGTCCGAAATATTCACTAGTTCAGCATTAAATTGAAATTTAACACTAATGCATTCATTTCCAATGATTCAAGAAAAATAGCCCAGCCTATTTGAATGCAGAATATGCAAATGTATTTCACCATGTGTAAATGGTTTGAAAGTACAAAGATTATGCTAATGCCATAGTGACATAATCACGCTATACTGGACGTATTAATTAGTCAAATACTGATCACGTATCACACTGAGAGGAAAGAAGAATTACAGTATTGTCTGTTAGGTAATGACCCAAGGTATAATTTTAGGAAATGGCCTCCATCCATGCCTCAAGTTATCCACATTCATAAACAGAACATGTACTATACTTAGGCACTTCATATGATGCTGCTTGGTTGTATTGAACCATATTAAGGAATTTTTTTATCCCCACAAAAAAAGTCATATGAATATGTAAAAAAAAAATCTTAATATACCTACATACAGAGCTACATTATAGCTGCATAGACTTCTATGGGTTCATGAAGCCTTCAATATTTTGGTTTGCGAACCAAATTGACAGGAACTCTATGTTGGCATCTACTTTTGTATGTCAAAACATTGTTTTTGCCATATGCACTCCAAATGAAGCATCTTATATGCAATTGGCAATGCATTCGACTCTTCTTGCAAGTTGGATTTCCTGGGTGGATTTAGCTGGAACCCACTCCCCAAGATAGGATGAAGAAAATTAACTTGGTGCACACATTGCTCATTTGGAAAAACTATTTGTATACATTCTGCATGAGATTTGGTGATAAATAATTTAATTAATTTTAATTTGGAAATATATCTATTTGGATAGTCCTCTAAGATATAATCTACCTGGGAAGAAGATAATGCTTTACTGTTTACTGGATTGCTGGAGTTCTTTTAGCAAAACCTCATTTAAATGTACAGTAGAGCTTAGATCTATGACAGCAACTTGCTGAGTTTATGAGAAATGGAAAAGAAAGACTATAAATTACCACATTTACAGCAAATACTGGCAGTGACTGACAGGGATCGTTTCTACAGGCTTATAATTACAGCGGAGGTATATAAATTAAATTGCATTGATTTTTCTCATTGTATTAGAATACACATATTTAGCTTTGATGCTTTGTTGTGACATCTAGTGTCTTCTGATCTAGACTCTTGATTTGTATCTCAACTATTATACTAGTCTTGTCATCATTTCTGTATAATTGTAACTTGTTATTCTGAGTGTCCATGAGTAGAATGGCATATAAGATTAGCTCCTGTAAAATTACATGGTGTTAAGTAATTGTAAAAAAATGAGTGAAAAAATAAAATCTCCATTACATAATTCTTGCACAGAACAAAAGATGTTAAGATGATGTTATAGAGCAGGAGGAGCTGAGTAGATGGTTATGTGGGAAAAGATTCAGTAAAACTTATATTTTTTAATCATTTAAAATACTGCTCATTCTTAGCTAGGAAGTCAGGTGGGCACTCATTCTTAGTAATTAACAACCTTTCCTATATAACTGTGTGTACACAAATCAAAAGTGTTGATTAACAAGAAAAGTCAGTTTCTCCTCACTCTCTGTCTCCTTCTCTCTCTCTCTCTCTCTCTCACCTCCTCTCCCGAATTGAAAAAAATTCTGATTCTAACCAATCCATCTGCCAACTGCTGGCCAAAATAAGAATTGCACCTTCAATACCCTGGGTCTCTTCAGAAAGAGAACCAGCATATTGAAACCAATTACCTGCGTCCTCATTGTCCACAAAGGATCGGCATTATTGCCGTCTATGGTCATTAGCGACGGGTCTCTGTTTTTTTTAAACAGCAGAGAACCACTGTACATAGTGGCTACTGCATGCACGAGCAGGCACTATGTTTACCTATCACTCCAGAAAGAGTTAAGAATCGATTAACTCATAGTGATATCAGGTTTGATTTAGTCCATAGTGATAGTTCCCCCTCCAATATTTGCTAACGCTGCAATTCTTTAGAAACGGGAATCCCAAGTTTAGGTTCGTACTGTCATTGAGAAGGTCACTCTCAATTTGAGTTCCTCTCCATTGGACCATTAACTTAAAGGGGTTGTCCGGGTTCAGAGCTGAACCCGGACATACCTTTAAATTCACCCAGGCAGCCCGCCTGAACAGGGCATCAGAGCATCCTATGTTCCGATGCCCTCCTTTGCCCTGCGCTAATTAGCGCAGGGCAAAGGCATTTAGCCCGGTTCCGGTGACGTACCGGGCTCTGCCAGGCGGAGGCTTCCGCCCGGCAGTGAGCCCGGTGACGTCACCCGCGCTGATGGGCGGGCTTTAGCGCTGCCCTAGCCAGTAAAACGGCTAGGGCAGCGCTAAAGCCGGCCCATTACAGCCGGTGACGTCACCGAACTCACTGCCGGGCGGAAGCGTCCGCCCGGCAGTGTGTTATGTAAACAAAAGAGCCCTTGCCCTGCGCGATCCAGCGCAGGGCAAGGGAGGGCATCGGAGCATGAGATGCTCCGATGCCCTGTTCAGGCGGGCTGCCTGGGTGAATATAAGGGTATGTCCGGGTTCAGCTCTGAACCCGGACAACCCCTTTAATAGTACATGAACATTGGGTGATATCATCACTACAGTAGATTGTCATCATGTTGATGACAAATCTCATATATGCACTAATACATCAATCATTACTGTTGTTATATCTTGAAGAACTGTATGATCTAATAAGGAGGGTTTATTAGTCATTTACTTAGATATTTAGTAACAAATTAATGCCTTGCAGTGTTATATAACCCAATGTTATTATTCATTTTGATCCTTCCCTCAGTGGAGTTTACAATCTCACTCACCATGTAAGATAATGGAGCAATACTTAGCCTAAATAAAATTCAAGTTCAATAAATATTTTCTCCTTTAGTATAGTAAAGAGCTATATTCCTAGCTGTTAAGAAAAATCATTGGTCCATGGTAAATTTCATGTTCACAGTTAATCTTGACTATGCTAATTTTGGAAGATTTTAGCAGAATAAATAATTACAAAATTACATTGAATCAAATGAATAAGTTTCAGAGGGAATCACTTGGTAGGAAAGAAACACTTCTACTGAGGAAGTCTATTTTACTAGCTCTGTTCAGTTTCATACGAAAATAAAAATACATTTTTAATAAGATATTTATAATTGAGATAACTTGTTTTGCCCAGTGATATATTTTTGATACATTTGTTAAGATATTTATTTTCACCATTTTTGTGTGTGTTAGCAGAGCAGTTGTTCTGAGCGCTTTTGAAGATAGCAATGTAAGAATTTTTTACCCAATCCAAGCCATGGTCTCTTATTGCTGTCACTCTTTGTCCCTTCATTAAAAATTGAGACAAACAAAAATGGTGGCAGGGGACAAGTGCTTGTGACTACACAATCACTACAAGAGCATAGAGATCTAGCATGTAAGTGACTACACTATCTCCATAAGAGCATGGAGATCCATAATGTAATAAACAATTAAATTCAAAAGTACACAAGAAAATATATTAGATAGGAAGGAGTAACTTATGACCGTAATCTTAGACTACACGCAATGGTAGGATATTTCTAATGTAGTACATTAAAGGGGTTCTCTGGGAATTAAGAAAATGAAAATACTTAAATATTACTTCATTATAAATATATTCCCAAATACCTTTCATTATTTATTATGGCTTGTTTTGTCTTAAGAGCAATCATCAGGGGAATGAAATGGCCTCCGTCCTATTAGTACAGACAAAATCTGTCCTAATCAAACAGGAGGACAAGTTACTTCACAGCACTGAGGTAAAGAGCTGCCTTATCTTCCTCTCTGCTCTGCCTGTCAGGGATTATGATCCTGAATACAGCAGATAAGATTTTCAGCTGAATCTCTGTGAAATTTAGTTCAGAGGAGACATGAAGTACAGAGGACAGATAGTACATACTGTGGTGATATGGAGCTGCGCTAATGGAGACTGCATACAAGTGCTGCTACTCATTATCCCCACCCTCCTCTCTGTACTTCATGTCTCCTCATCAGTTCCATTCCTACAGAGCAGAGAGGAGGATGAGGCTGCTCTTTGGCTCAGTGTTGTGAATTAACTTGTCCTCCTGTGTGATTATGACAGGTTTTGTGTGTACAAATAGGACGGCAGCCATTTTATTTCCCCTAATGATTGCTCCCTAGACAAAACAAACCATTATAACTAATGAAACATATCTGGAAATGTATTTATCATAAAGTAATATTACAGTATTTTAATTTTCTTAATTTCCGGAGAACCCCTTTAAGATGTGATTTATGTAGCAGACATAACAGTCCATGTAATGTCATAGTAGTGACTTTACTGCATGATGCGCTTTTCTAATGCTAACAATATCCTCCTGTCTTTAGCAAATAGACATCACTTCCTGTCTTAGTGCCCATGGAATTTTCTCCTAAAAGAGTTCTGAGAAAATTAAACAGACATAGCAACATTCTTCAAACTATGTATGATCTATATATTAATACCTCATCTAATTTACAATCAGAGGTTTTTAACATACATATTTTTTGATCAAAAAGTATCTGGGCATATCCACCAACAGAAAGGTGACCTCAATATGTATGAGTAAGTAACTCTAAACCTATTCCTATGCAATTTGTGGAGAGCTGAATCCATAAAAATACTGACTGCTACCATTATTACCCCTAAGGGTAAGCAGGCAATGACCCGTTGTGTCACTCTGTGCCAGCAAACCTTCCATGAGCATGTGCATGGTCAGCTATACATGTCACCTAATTAAAAAAAAGGGCTGTGAAGGGGATAAATTAATGATATTACTCAATTATATGATATATGCTGCAAAAAACAAACAAAAAAAAACAGAATGAATAAGTGCATCCTGCATGGTAGAACAAAAGTATTGATGGTATAGGAACATTAAAAAAAATACTTGCCAAAGTAGGCAAAGCTTTTAAGCAACAAAAATACTGATTTTGTATTTGGTCTTGCAGTTTTACAATATTCAATAAGATGGTGTCTCTTGATTTTAGAAGGTTTCATGTCTCCTGGATTTCCTTCTGCTCATTTGATGTTACATATAATGTCACTCCTAAGCTTACCAGACTACAACATACTTGTGATGTCACACCAACCTTTCTGACTTAGAGCTGTGATGTCACAGTATGTCACCTGTCACAAACACACTTGTGATGCCAAGCCAGTTACCTGGGTAAAACTCACAGCTGCTTACCTGATAGAAAGACACTTGTGACAGCAATTTACCTGACTGAATCCTGCTTGTGGTGTCAAAGCAGCTTATTGTACCTGAAAAAAAACACTTATGATTGTCCCACCACCACACCCCTCCGTATGTCATCCCTTAACCGGCCAAAAGGCCACTTCAATCCAGGCTGCCGTCAATATCATTGCCTTCTATGTCCTAGGTGGATAGTAATGTTTACTCCTAGTAGCAAGAAAGTGCACTTTCTGGTCTGCAATGTATTCATAATCAGCATAATTTATCTACTTTATAAAAGCAGTGACTTAAAATGCTGCCCTATAGTGTCACCTAAGTAAAAGTGACATACATTTGCTATAAAAAGTTTAGTCACATCCGTAATGCAGATCACTAAAGTCAATCTGTCCAGTATTTTTCAGATAAAATAAAATGAAATAATGTCAGGTCACAAAAATATTGTAAAACCAACAGCCATTAGAATCAAACTGCAGTATTTGGTTTGCTGAAAGGAAATCAAGCCGGCAATCCAAGAACAAACTATTTTAATGTTAACTCTTTGTCAATCTGAGGTAATCAAATTTGGAATTATGGTTATTATTATTTTATGGTTTATTATTATTATTTTTCTGTATAGTTTATTTTTTTTCTCCCACGATACCAAATTGAGACTAGTGCATTTTCTATTGTGCCAGCCTTTCTTAAGAAAAATAAACATTAGATTGAAATGAATACCATTTTGTGTTCTCCTCACAAATGTTTAAAAGAGTCTGGTGTAGCAATATTGGTCTGAGATTAAAGATCTCAGTTGAGTAATTACTACTATTATGTAATGTTCAGTTGAGATTTTGACGAGTACATTTTGAGATTCTAGCTACTAACCTGTAACTGTCATAGTGACATTACTCTTTAGAGAAGAATGGCACTCTGGGAGCTCCTAATCCCCTTAACTGTAGTCTTAAAGTACTTAGTTACATAGTATCATGGTTTGTAAGATTGGGGGAAAAACAGTAGTCCATCAGTAGTGAAAATTATTGTCCTACAATGGTGATCTAGAAAAAGATCAACTCCCAAGAGTGCATAAACCAATTTATCGTAACTAAGGGAACAATTTCCATCACAATTCTATATCTTTTCTTTGTTATACAGTAGTTGCAGTCCTGGTTATAAATAGATCAATTCATAGCTATCTGCTCTTATATGATCAGATTACAACTTGTATTATTATGGGATCATAAATTCGGGGACAAAATAGGCTTAACATGACATACGTACATAAAGAGTTTACTAAACTATGATAAAAATATATATTCAAAGACAAAGATGAAGTAAAGTAAGGGCCCATTCACACAACCGTGTGAATGGGTCCGCATCTATTCCGCCATATTGCGGAATAGATGCGGCCCCATTCACTTCTTTTAGAGCGGGTAGTAGCGGCTCTGTGCTGTGGCTCTGCAATAAATTATAGAACATGTCCTATTCTTGTCCGCAGCAGTGAACAAGAGTAGGCATTGTGAACGGGGCGCCCGGCCGTGTGTTCCGCAAATTCCGCAAATTGCAGAACACACACCGGGCGGCATCCATGGTATTGCGGATCTGTATTTTTGTGGATCCGCAATTCTACAGCCGTCTGAACGGCCCCTGACCATGGGCCAGCTCCATCTACTAGTGCCCAACATGGCAGTCGGCCAACGCCTATACGATACAATGAGAGGTGTTGGTTGCAAGACATCTTACCCTGATGATATTTTCAATGGAGCTGAGCTCTCTTTTCCAAAACAAAGGTTCATTTTTTATACTGAAATATGCCTATGTTAGGCATATTTCACGTGCAGATGGTGGCGTAACATTTATTTGCGCTGCAATCTTGACTTCTCCTTGCCAATGCCAGATCTAAAAAAGTGGGCGGGGAAGGGGACAGACCGGCAGGCCCATCTCATTCATAATTTTGTATGCCTATTTTAGGCATAGAAAATGGTCTAAATGTAAGCCACCTAGGAAGTTGGCTTACATTTAGAAGCAGTGCTGGATGCCCCGAAGTTATGTAGAAGCTGGTGCCTCTTCATAACTTCGGCGAACCACCACCAGTGCAGGGGCTTTATTAAGCCCGGCGTCTAAAACGCCAGTCTAATAAATGACCTCCTAAGTGTTTCCTACTCTCCTGACCCTTCCTAGCCCTACCTAAAAGTTAGTAACCATGTATAGTTACCTCATATTGCAGAAATGTGGCCAAGTTAAAGGGGAAAACCTATTTAAACCCTTGCTTTACACAGCTAAACAGTCAATCTTGGTAAACATGTTGATCTTTTTGGGTATCCATTCCATTTGTTGCTTTAGCTGCCCAACTTGGCCCCTCCTCAAATCCTACAATGTTTATTTCCTCCCAAAAGTGTACACAATATTCCATGTATGGTATACACAGAATTTATGCATATCTAAAGGAAATGCTTTTGCCTATGCCTGCTCAATTCATAACTTTTGTGTTTTTTAGAAAGATGTCAAATGCAATTATCTTCTAGCATTGGCATGTCTTACCTTTTATATCAGAGCTTCTTTTCTATTCAGTGCTATGTTAGTTTATAATAGCCATGCTGCACTTCTAAACTGGTTGCTCATATTGGACCACCTGAACTAACTTCTGAAGCACATGACTCATTATATAAATGAAGGTAAAAAATAGTGGGGTAATTTATCAAACTGGTGTAAAGTAGAACTGGCTTAGTTGCCCATAGCAACCAATCAGATTCCACCTTTCATTTTGGCAGTTCCTTTGAAAAATGAAAGGAGGACCCCATAGGTCCTTTAAATTCAAAAGTATGTAACTTAGGAAAGAATTGCTAAACTAATATTGCAGTAGTTCAAATTGTGTATTTTTCCTATTTGTAAGATTTTTAAACATTGAAACTGTAACAATTCTGTTAGATACTTAGGCTTCATTCACACGACCGTATGTGTTTTGCGGTCCGCAAATTGCGGATCCGCAAAAAAAAAACGGATGACGTTCCGTATGGCATCCATTTTTTTTGCGGATCCATTGTAACAATGCCTATCCTTGTCAGCAAAATGGACAAGAATAGGACATGTTCTATCTTTTTTTGCGGAACAGAAATACAGACATACGGAAATGGAATGCACACGAAGTACCTTCCATTTTTTTTGCGGACCAATTTAAATGAATGGTTCCGCATATGGTCCGCAAAAAAAAAAACGGAACGGACACGGAAACAAAATACAGTCGTGTGAATGAAGCCTAACTCTGTTGACTTCCACCTATTCATGAAGAGTATTTCCATGTAGCTATTGTTCCTGCTGTGAGGAAATAATTCTTCTTATTTGAAGACTAGACTTTGTCTACTGCTCTCTTGGTTTAGTGAATTTTACAGAAAATTGTGTATTATCTTTTATAAGTTTTTAATTTTTGGCATTGACTCACTACACCATGTTCCAAATTATTATGCAAATTGGATTTAAGTGTCATAAAGATTGAATTTTTTGTTTATCAATGAAACTCATTGATGGTATTGTGTCTAAGGGCTCTTTGGATCACTGAAATCAATCTCAGATACCTGTGATAATTAGTTTGCCAGGTGAGCCCAATTAAAGGAAAACTGGATGTTCCACAATATTAAGCAGGCCACTGTTTTCAAGTAAAATGGAAAAGAAAAAGGATCTCTCTGCTGCCGAAAAGCTTCAAATAGTGCAATGCCTTGGACAAGGGATGAAAATGTTAGATATGTCACGAAAACCTAAGCATGATCATCGTACTGTGAAGAGATTTGTGGCTGATTCAGAGCACAGATGTGTCTGTGCTGATAAAGGCAGAATGAGGAAGGTTTCTGCCAGGCAAGTTCATCGGATTAAGAGAGCAGCTGATAAAAAGCCATTACAAACCAGCAAACAGATATTTGAAGCTGCTGGTGCCTCTGGAGTACCTCGAACCTCAAGGTGTAGGATCCTTCAAAGGCTTGCTGTGGTGCATAAACCTACTATTTGGCCACCCCTAATCAGTGCTCACAAGCAGAATTGGTTGCAGTGGGCCCAGACATACATGAAGACTAATTTTCAAACAGTCTTGTTTACTGATGAGTGTCGTGCAACCCTGGATGGTCCAGATGGATGGAGTAGTGGATGGTTGGTGGATGGCCACCATGTTTCAACAAGGCTGCGACGTCAGCAAGGAGGTGGAGGAGTCATGTTTTGGGCCGGAATCATAGGGAGAGAGCTGGTAGGTCTCTTTAGGGTTCCTAAAGGTGTGAAAATGACTTTCTGACAGACAACTTTCTTCCATGGTACAAAAAGCAGAAACGTGCCTTCAGGAGAAAAATCATCTTCATGCATGATAATGCACCATCTCTTGCTGCAAAGAATACCTCTGTGTCATTGGCAGCTATGGGCATAAAAGGAGATAAACTCATGGTGTGGCCACCATCTTCCCCTGACCTCAACCCTATAGAGAACCTTTGGAGTATCATCAAGCAAAAGATCTATGAGGGTGGGAGGCAGTTCACATCAAAACAGCAGCTCTGAGAGACTATTCTGACATCATCATCACAAAAACTCACAAGTTCAATGTATGCAAGAATTTTGAAGGTGATATCAAAGAAGGGTTCCTATGTTAACATGTAACTTGGCCTGTTAGGATGTTTTGGATTTAAATAGCTTTTTTTTTCAGTGAATGTGACCTCCTAATGCAGCAAATTCCACAATAAGCATTTTCAGTTCTTAAAAAGATATAAAACGTTTAGAAACTCGACTGTGCATAATAATTTGGAACACGGCATTTTGAGTTTTTTTTTAAAGTTTTGAAGAATATACTGTTATCATTGGGAGTTTTTTTCAATAAAATTTGATGTATACTCTAATGAGTGATGACTTTTATTATACTGACTGTCATTTGCACCAACCATTTAGGAAAATTAGAGATACATATCATTTGCATAAACAATAATAATAATAATCTTTCTGGGTACTGTAGTCCACCCATTACAGTTATTACTTTAGTTGCCCTCCTCTGAACCCTCTCCAGCTCTGCTATGTCTGCCTTGTTCACAGGAGCCCAGAACTGTACACAGTACTCCATGTGTGGTCTGACTAGTGATTTGTAAAGTGGCAGGACTATGTTCTCATCACGGGCATCTATGCCTCTTTTGATGCAGCCCATTATCTTATTGGCCTTGGCAGCAGCTGTCTGACACTGGTTTCTGCAGCTTAGATTTCTGTTCACTAAAATTCCTAGGTCCTTTTCTATGTCAGAGTTACCCAATATTTTACCATTTAGTATGTACTGGTGACTTGCATTATTCCTTCCCATATGCATAACTTTACATTTGTCAGTGTTAAACCTCATCTGCCACTTCTCTGCCCAAGCCTCCAGTCTATCCAGATCCATCTGTAGCAGTGTACTGTCCTCTTCTGTGTTAATTACTTTACACAGTTTAGTGTCATCTGCAAAAATTGATATTTTACTGTGCAAGCCTTCTACAAGATCATTAATAAATATATTGAAGAGAATAGGGCCCAATACTGACCCCTGTGGTACCCCACTAGTTACAGTGACCCAATCTGAGTATGTACCATTAATAACCATCCTCTGTTTTCTATCACTGAGCCAGTTACTTACCCACATACAGACATTTTCTCCCAGGCCAAGCATTCTCATCTTATATACTAACCTTTTATGTGGTACAGTGTCAAATGCTTTGGAGAAGTCCAGATATACGACATCCATTGATTCGCTGCGGTCCAGTCTAGAACTAACCTCCTCATAGAAACTGATTAAATTGGTTTGACATGACTGATCCCTCATGAAGCCATGCTGATATGGAGTAATTTGCTTATTTTCATTGAGGTACTCCAAGATAGCATCTCTTAGAAAACCCTCAAACAGTTTACCCACGACAGATGTTAAACTTACTGGCCTATAGTTCCCGGGCTCTGTTTTTGGACCCTTTTTGAATATTGGCACATTTGCTATGCGCCAATCCTGTGGAACACTCCCTGTCAGTATAGAGTCCTTAAATATCAGAAATAAGGGTCTGGCGATGACATTACTTAATTCTCTTAGGATACGGGGGTTTATGCCATCCGGTCCTGGCGATTTGTCTATTTTAATCTTTTTGAGACGCAGCTCTACTTCTTCCTGGGTCAGACAGGGCACTTTTAATGGGGAATTTACTTTTATATTCTGCATTTCATCTGACAGTTTATTTTCCTCAGTGAATACAGTGGAGAAAAAGATATTTAGTAGCTTTGCTTTCTCCTCATCGCTCTCTGCAACTCCCCCCTCATTACTCTGTAAGGGGCCGACACCTTCAGGTTTATACTTTTTACCATTTATATAATTAAAGAACATTTTAGGGTTAGTTTTACTTTCTTTGGCGATTAATCTCTCGGTCTCTAGTTTGGCTGTTTTTATTTGTCTTTTACATATTCTATTTTTTTCCTTGTAGTTTTTCAATGCTTCCTCGCTCCCCTCCTGTTTTAGTGATTTAAATGCTTTCTGTTTGTCATTTATTGCTTTCTTTACAGTTCTGTTTATCCACATTGGTTTTTTCTTGTTCCTTAACCTTTTATTCCCATAAGGTATGTACCTCTCACAATTAGATATTAGGATGCTTTTAAAAATATCCCATTTTGTGGCTGTATTTTTATTTTTGAGGACTTTGTCCCAGTTAGTTAGATCTATGGCCTCTCTTAGTTGACTAAATTTAGCTTTTTTGAAGTTAGGTATTTTTGTTCCTCCCTGAAGAAACGCTCTTTTGAATGACAGTTGGAAGGTTATCATATTATGGTCACTATTTCCTAGGAGTCCCCCGACCTGCACATCTGTTGTTCTGTCAGGTCTATTGGTTAATACTAAGTCCAGTATGGCCGTCCCTCTAGTCGGGTCCTGAACCAGTTGGGAAAGGTAATTGTCTTTGGTTATTTCCAAGAACCTGTTTCCTTTATGAGATATACAGGTTTCAGTTTTCCAGTCTATATCTGGGTAGTTGAAATCCCCCATAATAACGACCTCATTATGATTTGCCACCTCGTCTATTTCGTTTAGTAGATTTTCTATGGGCTCTGGTATACTAGGGGGTTTATAATAAACTCCTATTAGTATTTTATTATTGTTTTTGGCTCCATTTATTTCTACCCACAGTGACTCCACATCTTCATGTCCCTCACTTATATCTTCCCGCAGTGTGGGCTTTAGACAGGACTTTACATAAAGGCAGACCCCTCCCCCTCTCCGGTTTTGGCGATCCTTTCTAAAAAGACTGTAACCCTGTGTGTCCATTCTGCTGCAGCTCTCTCCATATGACATCTCATGGGCCATGTCTTGGAAATTCAATTCGGCTGATTCGCCAAATTTTACAAAAAAATTTGCTTCGATACGAATTACTTCGCCAAGAAGCGCATTTTTTTTTGCACGTAGCCGGTGCAATGACAGGGAGCTGCGATAGTGCCGCCCCGTCGTTGTACCCCTGAGATGCCGCATTCATACATGATCGCGGCGTCTGAGTGTAAAAACAGTGTAAAATAGACATTAAAAAATACATTAAATCAAACTTACCTTCTCCATTTGCTCGCGACGGGCCGGCCGCCGTCATCTTGCTAGAAGATCTGGAGCGTAATCTCGCGCGACGCCGGCCGGCGTGGTGACGTCATACGTCACTATGCGCGGGATTTCGCCCGGGATCTTCAATCAAGATGGCGGCTGGCAGCCTGTTGCGAGCAAATGGAAGAGGTAAGTATGGATTTTTTGTTTTTTTACAGTATTTCAGGATAAATTGATTCGCCAACACGAAGCACAAGGAAATTCAGCTTTGAGGCAAACCAAATTTATCCTGATACTCATCTCTAGCTATAATTCATTTTTACAGTACATGCAATTACAAAAGTGCTGGTTTAAAAAAGATGTAAATAGTTTTTTTTTTAGATAACTCCTTTAAAGAAACCCTGAATATTTGCCAGTTGTCAGTTGGACATGATTGAGACATACAGTATTTTTAGGATCTTAATAAGAAATAAAAATGTTAAAAATAAATATTGTGAGAAAACATTTTTCAAAAAGTAAAGCAATTAGCTATATGGACCCATGCTCAACTAATGATCTTTGGTTTTATTTTTGGTTCTTTTTATTCTTAACAGCACATTATATATTTTTTTCTGTTTCTTTCTTTTATGCTCGCTTTCATTTAATGTATTTTCGCCCTGGCTGGCCTGGACCGTAAATCTCAGAGCGCCGTGATCTTCATTAGATTCCAGAAATGATTAGCATCTTACTTTATAACCTTATTCAGTCAATTTGTATCGGCTTCAGGTTACAGTTCATAAATGAAAATAAGTCCATAGAATGTGCATTACATACACCTTGTTTGACTATTAACTTTCCTATTGAGAAACTGGCAAACTGCATGAGCTCGGAGCTATTTTGGTTTTTGGCAACAGCACTTTCTGCTAATAGACTTTCCCCAAAGGGTTTAGTTCGCAGCAAGAAATAACTTGTATTGAATTGCAGTGATTTAAAGAAATGAAACATGTTTGGTCTGAAAGCATACATACTGAAAAGTCATGAACTCGTGTATTACACAGGTTGGAGTTACGGAATTTTTGCTTATAACTATATATCTAGCACAATGGAAAGAAGTGCTGATGTCTCTTGGATTAGCTATAAAAAGCACAGCTGTAACTCTACTCATATTAATTTTTTTCTTTCAGTCAATAAAAAAGCCTTTGTATTCAACTTTCTCTCTAAATGCTGAATATTTAGGTGCATTGTTTAGTTGTTCTCTTATCTGTATGTGGTTCAGAAGTATGTGTGGGCTGCATTCCTCTCTGGAGTGTCTCCAGTGGACTGCACATGACGTGTAAATAGAACTGGAACATGAACAATGCATCACAGTGACCACTGATCCTATGGGAATTACATACAGAGAAGCCACATTTCTAGGAAAAATACATTTTCTGACAAAAGGAGCTATTTTGTCAGAATGTTTTTTTATTTTCATTGCAGAGTAGTGTATACAGTGAATCCTGTTCTCTTGTGTTGTACAATACCAGTACATGTTTAGCAGTATATTAGCTCATGCAAGCACTCATATTACATAAGGGTTATCGAAGGTGACTGTTGAGCATTAAAAGGGAATGTGCCATCAGATAATGACCTGTTGTTTAACCCCTTCAAGACACAGCCAGTTTTCACCTTAAGGACCAAGCTACTTTTTTCAAATGTGACATGTTTCACTTTATGTGGTAAAAACTCTGGAACGCTTTTACTAATCTAAGTGATTCTGAGACTGTTTTCTCATGACATATTGTACTTCATGTTAGTGGTAAATTTGAGTCAATTTGTTTCACCTTTCTTTATTAAAAATGCCAAAATTTACAGAAAATTTGGAAAAATTCATAATTTTTGAAATTTGAATGTCTCTGCTTTTAAAGCAGATTGTGATACCTCATTAAATAGTTGTTACTGTACATTTCCCAGAGGTCTACTTCATGTTGGCATCATTTTGTAAACATCATTTTATTTTTCAGGAAGTTAGGTTTAGAATTTTAGAAGCAATTCTTAATTTTTTTAAAGAAAATTTCCAAAACCCACTTTTCAGTGACCAGTTCAGTTATCAAGTCACTTTGTGACACTTACATAATAGAAACCACCCATAAATGACCCAATTTTAGAAACTACACCCATCAAGTTAATCAAACTGATTTTACAAACTTTGTTAACCCTTTAGGTGTTCCACAAGAATGAAAGGAAAATGGAGGTGAAATTTGAAAAATTCACTTTTTTCACATTTTCCATTTTAATTTATTGTCCCTGTAACACAGCAAGGGTTAACAGCCAAAGAAAACTGAATATTTATTACCCGGATTCTGCAGTTTACAGAAACACCCCACATGAGGTGGTAAACTGCTGTAGGGGAACATGGCAGGGCACAGGGGGAAAGGAACGCCATATGGATTTTGGAGGGCAGATGTCGCTGGGATAATTTTAAGTTGCCATGTCACATTGAACACTCCCTGATGCACCCCTAGAGTAGAAACTCCCAAAAAGTGACCCCATTTTGGAAACTACAAGATGAAGTGACAGTTTTATTGGTACTATTTTGGGGTACATATGATTTTTGATTGCTCAGTATTACGTTTTTTGTGAGGCAAGGTAACAAAAAAATGGCTGTTTTGGCACAGTTTTTATTTTTTGTTTTTACAGAGTTCTCCTGACAGGATAGATCATGTTTTGCTTTTATAGAGCAGGTTGATACAGACGCAACAATATCAAATATGTGTATTTTTTTTTGTTGTTGTTTCAGTTCTACATAATAAAGCATTTTTCAAAACGAAAATTATGTTTTTGTGTCTTCATTTTCTAAAAGCTACATTTCTTTTAATTTTCTGCCGATCGTCTTGTGTAGGGGCTCATTTTTTTGTGGAATGAGTTGACGTTTTTATAGGTAGCATTTTTGGGTACATATGATTTTTTGATCACTCAATATTACACTTTTTGTGGCAAAGTGATCAAAAAAATGGTCGTTTAGGCAGTTGAGTTTTTATTTTAGTTTTTTTATGAAATTCACCTTAGGGGTTAGATCATGTGATACTTTTATAGAGCAGGTATTTACGGACGCGGCAATACCTAATATGTCTACTTTTTTAAATGTATTTTAGTTTTATACAATAAAATTTTTTTTTTAAAAATCATGTTTTAGCATCTCTTTTTTCCTAAAGCTATATTTTTTTTATTTTTTTGGCGATTATCTTATGTAGGGGCTCATTATTTGCGGGAAGAGATGACGGTTTGATTGGTACCATTTTGGGGTGTGTATGACTTTTTGATCGCTTTTTATAACAGTTTTTGTGATGAAAGGTGACAAAAATGGCATTTTTTTGCAGTTTTTATTTTTATTTTTTTATGGTGTTTACCTTAGGGCTAAGTCATATAATATTTTTATAGAGAAAGTAATTATGGACGTGGAGATACCTAATATGTCTACTTTTTTAGTTTTACAGAATAAAAGCTTTTTTGAAGAAAAATAAATCATGTTTTAGTGTCTCCATTTTTGGAAAGCCATATTTTTTTATCTGTTGGCTGACTGTCTTAGGTAGGGTATCATTTTTTGCGGAAAGAGATGACGGTTTGATTAGTACCATTTTGTGTATGACTTTTTGATCGGTTGGAATTACACTTTTTGTGATGAAGGTGACAAATAAAATTGCATTTTTGGCACAGTTTTTATTTTTTTTTTTTAAGGCGTTCACCTGAGGGTATAAATCATATGATATTTTTATAGAGCAGGTTATTACGGATGTGGTGATACCTAGAATGTATACTTTTTTATATTTATTTGAGCTTTACACAATAAAAGCATTTTTGAAGAAAAAAAATTCATGTTTTAGTGTCTCCTTTTTTCTGAAAGCCATATTTTTTTAATCTTTTGGGTGATTGTCTTAGGTAAGGTGTCATTTTTTGCGGAAAGAGATGACGGTTTGATTGGTACCATTTTGAGTTGTGTATGACTTTTTGATCGCTTGTAATTACACTTTTTGTGATGAAGGTGACAAATAAAATTGCATTTTTGGCACAGTTTTTATTTTTCTTTTTTTTACGGCGTTCACCTGAGGGCATAAATCATATGATATTTTTATAGAGCAGGTTATTATGGACATGGTGATACCTAGCATGTATACTTTTTTTGTATTTATTTCAGTTTTACACAATAAAAGCATTTTTGAAGAAAAAAAAAATCATGTTTTAGTGTCCCCTTTTTCTGAAAGTGATATTTTTTTAATCTTTTGGGCGATTGTCTTAGGTAGGGTGTAATTTTTTGCGGGAAGAGATGACGGTTTGATTGGCACTATTTTGGGGTACATACGTCTTTTTGATCGCTTATAATTACACTTTTTGTGATGTAAGGTGACCAAAAAATGGCATTTTTGTCCAGTTTTGTTTTTAATTTTTTTACGGCATTCACCTGAGGTGGTAGATCATGTGATATTTTTATAGAGCACTTTTTGACGGACGCGGCGATACCCAATATGTGTGTTTTTTTTTTTTAAATAACATTATTTTGTGGTGAGGGGATGTTTTTTTCTGTTTTTTACTTGAAACTTTATTTTTTTTATTATTAAAAAAACACTGTTTTTCACTTTTATTTACTTTTTACATTTGTCCCACTATGGAACTTCACATTTTCAGGGTTTGATCCCTGTTTCAATTCAGTACAATACATTTTGTATTGTACTGAATTGAACTGTCAGCGTCTCACTGTGTAAGACGCTGACAGGTTGCCTAGGAGACCCAGCCCTTTAGGCTGGATCCCCTAGGCTTCCGTACATGGCAGCTCCGATGCCTGTGTGAGGCGTTGGAGTTGCCATGGCAACCATCGGCCCCCTGCCAGCTCAGCGCGGGGGGCCGATGGGGTCAGAGGGAGCCACCTCCCTCTCTCAGACCCCTCTCATGCTGTGGTCAGCGGTGATCACGGCGCGTGAGAGGTTAATCCGCCGGTATCACCGCGGACAGCGATGCCGGGGGATGCAGCAGGGGCCTGGCTATCGGCAACAGCCGGGCCCATGCTGCTGATCGGGCGGGTGCAGCTTTTGCACCCGCCCGATCCTATCACGTACATGCACGTGAGGATGCGGCAAAGAGCCGCATTCACTCACGTACATGTACGTGAAAATGGGTGAAGGGGTTAAATCACATTTTTATATTAAACCTATTTTTATAACCATAATCATGTTCAAGAAATAGAATAAAAAATATGTAACAAATAAATAAAAGCAGATTGTTCACATGGCAGATTTTTTGAGTTTTTCACTGTGAATGTCGTGGACCGACTCATATTTTCACCCAACTGAATGGAGCAAAACAGTGATCGGACACCTGCTGCAGCTTTCAGTGGCATCTCTCCAAACATTGCGCCAAGAAGGAAGATGCCATTTCTTGACGGCTTTAACCACAGGTGCCGCTTTAATCCGCTAGCGCATGAACAGCAGCACTGCTTCTTATGGCAAACAATGGGAGCCAGCCACCATGCGGCCACCGGCAGAATTTTGGCATGAAAACCATGCCAAAATTCTGATGGCAAATTCTCCCATTTATTATTCAGATGCACCAAGAAAAATATTTTTTTCCCAACATTTGCAGGTTCTAAACTATGCATGCCTTTTAGATAAATTTGTGTATCTGAAACCCATGATTCTGCTTCAAAAAGTGGGGCAGATCAGACCAACTTAGAGTTGGGATAAAATTTGAGGTGGACAGGATATTAGTGCATTGAGACAGGTTTTTCCTGCAATTAGTCATAATGTTTGTGCATTGGTGCAGATATTTGGCACATTAGGACAGAATTTATTTAGATGTTCAGGGCACGGGGACAGATTTTAAGGACATGTGGACCAGTTCTCAAGGTTGGTATTAACTAGACTAGGCAGTTTAAAGATGCCCTTTATTTAACATCCAGCCTACTATAAGCCGATATGATAAATCAGGTGCATTTTTAAAGCTAATGACTAAAGATTAGGCAAGACTAGGAATTCTGGGCCAATGTGTATTTAATGTATTTAGTACCTACAGTAAGTAAAGGGAGTTTTCAAGATAATTAAAAATCTTGGACAATTTGTATTGTATTGTCTTTGGAATAATCTGAGACGTAAGCTGACAGAATAACTGTTTTTCTTGCTCATGGCGACCAATCACAGCACAGCTTTAATTTCACATTCTGCTTTTGAAAAATAAAAGCTGTGATGTGATTGGTTGCTTTTGGCCATCAAGACAGTTTTCTTTTAGTTTCTTGAATTTACCACATGTTTTTCTGTACAGTCCAACGAATAAAATAATGTACAATTTAACGTTAATAGGATTCAGACAGAGACAAACAGATAGCCGTAGGCAGCACAACTAAGTTTATCTGAGGTATATCAGAGCACTTGTAACAGGTAAGAACAGGTCTGCTCCATCCAGTCAAATCAATAAATAAAGTAAAGGGATCCACAGACTCACACTTGTAATTAAACTCTTTGCTTTTTGATGGTAACATCAAAGATCTTTTGAAGCTGCAAACCTTCAGACTGCTTAGGTCTTTTTTGATTTTCAGAGACAGTCCTGGCAAATTTACACTGTCCTAGTCCAAAAATGGGCAGGATAAATATAAACCTCACCCATAAGATGGTGTTTTTAGGCAGGTTTGGATTTTCCCGGGGCAGAGCTTTTGTGTCCCGATTTTGCTAATTGAAATGTTGTATAACAGTTCGAATAGATATAGACATCAGGAGTCAGGTAGTCACTAGTGTAATTGAATTATACTATAATCACACAGTACCTTCACCAGTGTAAAATGTAACCTTTACTGATGATCATTAAAATTCACCCATATTGTGCTCATAAAAACGAGTTAATGGGGCTAGGCTGGACAAGAAAGGAAATGATAACTCTCCCTCACAATTGCCCTACTAAACTATGGGCCCTGCCTATCAAAAATGGAATGTCCACCTCGATAGGGGCAATCCTGTGTCAGAAATCTCCTAATAGACTCTATATGTCCATGACAAAGGATAGATAGTGCCACCTGAGAAGAAACCTATGACTACAGTCCAAGATTGCCATTAGTCAGATATGTATCAGAAAATAAAAAAGTTACAACATAAATAATCGCACATAATACAGTCATGGCCAAAAGTTTTGAGAATGATACAAATATTAATTTTTACAAAGTCTACTGCTTCAGTTTTTATAATGGCAATTTGCATATACTCCAGAATGTTATAAAGAGTGATCAGCTTAACAGCAATTACTTGCAAAGTCAATATTTGTCTAGAAAATGAACTTTATCCCCCAAAACACATTTCAACATCATTGCAGCCCTGCCTTAAAAGGACCAGCTAACATCGTTTCAGTGATTGCTCCATTAACACAGGTGTGGGTGTTGATGAGGACAGGGCTGGAGATCAATCTGTCATGATTAAGTAAGAATGACACCACTGGACACTTTAAAAGGAGGCTGGTGCTTGGCATCATTGTTTCTCTTCTGTTAACCATGGTTATCTCTAAAGAAACACGTGCAGTCATCATTGCACTGCACAAAAATGGCCTAACAAGGAAGAGTATCGCAGCTAGAAAGATTGCACCTCAGTCAACAATCTATCGCATCATCAAGAACTTCAAGGAGAGAGGTTCCATTGTTGCCAAAAAGGCTCCAGGGCGCCCAAGAAAGACCAGCAAGCACCAGGACCGTCTCTTAAAAGTGTTTCAGCTGTGGGATTGGGCTACCAGCAGTGCAGAGCTTGCTCAGGAATGGCAGCAGGCAGGTGTGAGTGCATCTGCACGCACTGTTAGGCGGAGACTCTTGGAGCAAGGCCTGGTCTCAAGGAGGGCAGCAAAGAAGCCACTTCTCTCCAGAAAAAAACATCAGGGACAGACTGATATTCTGCAAAAGGTACAGGACGTGGACTGCTGAGGACTGGGGTAAAGTCATTTTCTCTGATGAATCCCCTTTTCGATTGTTTGGGACATCTGGAAAACGGCTTATTCGGAGAAGACGAGGTGAGCGCTACCACCAGTATTGTCTCATGCCAACTGTAAAGCATCCTGAAACCATTCATGTGTGGGGTTGCTTCTCAGCCAAGGGAATCGGCTCTCTCACAGTCTTGCCTAAAAACACAGCCATGAATAAAGAATGGTACCAGAATGTCCTCCGAGAGCAACTTCTCCCAACCGTCCAAGAGCAGTTTGACGATCAACAATGCCTTTTCCAGCATGATGGAGCACCTTGCCATAAAGCAAAGGTGATAACTAAATGGCTCAGGGAACAAAACATAGAGATTTTGGGTCCATGGCCTGGAAACTCCCCAGATCTTAATCCCATTGAGAACTTGTGGTCAATCATCAAGAGACGGGTGGACAAACAAAAACCTACATATTCTGACAAAATGCAAGCATTGATTGTGCAAGAATGGACTGCTATCAGTCAGGATTTGGTCCAGAAGTTGATTGAGAGCATGCCAGGGAGAATTGCAGAGGTCCTGAAGAAGAAGGGTCAACACTGCAAATATTGACTTGCTGCATTAACTCATTCTAACTGTCAATATAAGCTTTTGTTACTCATAATATGATTGCAATTATATTTCTGTATGTGATAAAAACATCTGACAAACACACATAAAAACCAGAGGGCAGAAGATCATGTGAAAATATAATATTTGTGTCATTCTCAAAACTTTTGGCCATGACTGTACATATGTGCTCCCAAACAGACCAGTGACATCCGGATATTGATCACCAGAGGAAATAGGAGTACATACCATATGTCCCAGGAATGCAAACTTTGTCCTGATGCGTTTATCTGAACCTTTCTTTGGGGTCAGTTCATCAGGGGACCACATATAACACCCCCCCCCAAAAAAAAAAAACAAAAAAAAAAACATAGTACTATATAAAAAGGAGGCAATGATATCTGTGCAAATGAAATTATATTCCTATTGTAATGTCCAGATAGTAACTAGATTTTTATTTAATTTTTACTTAATTTTACTTAAAGAGTAGTCATACCTAATTAAATGGGGTATGTTTTTGCACATAACCTAAAGGAGGCCTGCCATCACATTTATCAGCATGAATCCAGCAGTTTCCATCCCAGTACAGCGTGTGCACCGAACACGCTACTACGAGACTTCTGGGCTTGGTGTAAATATGTTTTCACTGCCTTGCCTTAGTCTTAGCACTGAAGGCATGGCTTATAGATAGGGAGCAGATCCTCTGTGTGCAACGGGATGCAAGACACTGTCCTCGTTGCACCAATCCGCTCATTTAGATATTATAAAACAGCAATATTTCACAGATTGCGGCCACCTAAGGTGATGGGACCAACAGCATTATATTCAGCGGACATGTGCATATCTCGCATGTCAGCTCTATTAATGCTGATAAATATGGTGACAGATGCCCTTTGAAACATCAAAATGTAGTATATTCATCTATTAAATGCCACAAGAATCATCAATACCCTGGCAGCTCTTGTTTTCTTCAACACCACTGTATAGTCCCATCTCTCCATCATATGATTATTTTTAGTGGCAATGGTGACAGTTGCTGGTATAAGACATCCCTGCTCCGATTGAGATTGGTCATGTCGTGGAAATTGTCATATGCTTCGCTATATGTGTTCATGTTACTTAGGCAAGATGTGCTCACACATTCATAGAGACAGAAAAAAAACAAGGAAAAATGCTGGAAAGCATGAACTGAGCTGTAGTGCTTAGCATTAAAATGATTTGATTAGTTAACAAATTCTGAAATGTTTCCTCGGAGGCCACTTGCTTCCTTATAATTTAGCAGCACATTTACAAACAATGAGGCAAATTATGAAAGAATGGAATATGATTTATTAGCACAAAAAGCCAGGTCTGGCACAGGGCCCTAAGGACATTTTATAGAACTATAGAACCACAGATTAAATTATAGATCGTCAGGCTTCAAATAGCTGACCGCAGTCTTTTTCTTGAGTTAACCAAGTCAGCAAATTCACAACCAATAAAACTGTAAATATAAAGAAGAGTGATCCTTATGGTTTATTGTTACAGATCAGTGAGTGTGGAACTGATTTGACTTTGGGCTAACCCTAAGGGCATTATTATGTCTTCCGGAATTCACCCTTTAACCTCTGTACAGGGATCTAGACTTCTCTGTGGGGGAGCAACTGAGCAGCTACCTCCTGGCATAGTCCCACTGTGGTTGGGAGCTGACTTATTGCGGTCAGGCACTCTGGTGAACCAGAACCACAAAAAAAAACAAAATAAAAAGCAAAGGGGCAGTCTGAACAGTCAATAAGGCTTACATGCTAGTCTTGAGATCCAAACTTCACACAGATAGTGTAGATGAATTTAGTCACAGGTTAAACAGGCAGGCAGGATGGTAGTGAGCACACAATCAGGATAGGTAGGCTGTGTACTTGACAGGAACATGAACAATGCAGACAAATCGGGTTAAATTAAACAATGACAGAACTAAAACTGGAAGTACAGGAACACTGGCAGGAATATTGCAGGATAAACACAGGCAAAATGCAGGAGAATTGCAGAAGCACTAGACTTCAAACACCTTTTCTGGTCACCAGAGAACCTCAAAGCTCAAGAACCCTCTGCCTCAAGAGGGTGGCTAAAATATCCAGGAACCCCTAGCCATTGGCTGGGGAAAGATTAGCAAACATGTACACTGGCCCTTTAAGAGGACAAGGATGAGCTTGTGTACCCTAAGGAGACAGAGACTGGGGCAATAGGCAGCAGCATGAAGGCAGCAGCTTGCACAGGATGCCAACAATGATACATATCTCTAGCACTGAACTGTAATATGATGTGTAGGAAGTTTCATATCTTACTTCAAGTACAGACTGACATTTAGTGTTCCCACTTTTAGTAGTGTAGTGTACTCATCATGAAGGTAGACTATGCAGCTATTATGAGGTCTGTGGTGAGGGAGGCTCAGAGCAAAACTTCTTAGCTTCTCTTAATCCAGACTTTAAACCCCAGCATTTTCCTGCAGCCGCCACTAGGGGTGCTTGGAGATATTTTACAGCCTCCACAGAATTCAGTGGTAACTTTTTAAGTTTTGTGAAACACTGTGAGGGGAAGTGGGAGATTTAGAACATTATGGTGGATATTCATTAGTGTATTTATGATATTTGTATGTTATAAATTCTTTATATTGTGAAATATAATCCCTTGTTCCACAAAGAAATTGGGTAAACTGGGTGAGGAGAGCACTTTATTTTCTATTACTGTACATTTGTGTATACATTATTATGTACACCCCAGGGCAGTAAGAGTTATACAATTTTATGCCCCAGATGCTGAAGACCTCCTTTTTGAAAAGGATGAAGGAGGTTCATATCAGTCAAGCAATGTCAGACAGAAATCTCCTCCTTCGGTCTCTTTCACGTCTATATCAGTGGTGACATTCATGGCAAGATGGTCAGTGTTCCATCCATTACATTATGTGTGAAGGGTCTGTTTTTTTCATTTGTGTGCCCGTTTTATGCCGTCCATGTGTTCTGTGTATTCCACATGCACTGCTAGTCTGGAAAACGAGATTTCCAGAGCATTTCCTACAAATGGTCAGTTAAAATTACTGACAGATCATGGATGCCATCATTATTCTGTTAGTAGCTTTTACAATCTCATAGATTCCAGTGGGTATTTTTGGTCCACATTATGGATCCATTACATGATTGGCACCAACAGCACCCAATAGGCTGCATTGAGTCTGTTTGGTTTTATACATAGTGCTTGTCATTTTACAGGAAACATATCATTGGAGGCTGCAGATTTTTAGTTTTAGTTTTTTTGTTTTTTTGATGGAATCTGAGAGCCTGCAAAACAAATGTTAATACGGTCTTCTAAAGAATACTCTATCCTGTTTTATTATACTGTAAATATATATTATAAAGAATATTAAAAGTCACCTCAGAGTGTGTGAACTGAGTAAATGCACTTGGCCTGCATCCACGGTTATAGTACTCCTTGGTGACTTTTTAAGATCTATTATAATACAAGAGACCATGTAGTACCATACCATCCATTTAAATAGTAATTCAAAGAACAGAAAGAGAATTAAACTGCTCATATTTTCATCAAAGGAAACAACCCTACAAATATATACATAAATCAAACAATGAAACAAACCCTTTGTCTCATGAAAATATGCTTTTAAGCCGTGTTACTTTGTATTTCCATGCAGACCTTTTTCTAGATAGTCTCAAAAGAACACTTGCTTGCTTCACAAACGGCACATACAATAACTGCTATTTTAATTCTCTTTTTACAATTTCTTATCTGCATTTAGATAGGAAAGAGTACTTTAAAAATGTTTAACACCGAGTTTTCAGAAATGTGATTTCCAACTTGCTTACTGTCTTATTATTACAGAGAACGGCTGTAGCACAGTTTACATAATGCATATCAAGCTGATACAAATACGCACAAACAATTTGTCAGCCCAAGCACATACGTTAAAGATTATTTATTGGGGCCTTTCCAATTCTTATGACAATGGAGCTGACTTATTTTCATTCAAATTGCAGCCATTGAAATAGTTGGAACTCGGAAGAAGTTCAAGGTGTATATTGAAGCTATCTTTGTACATACAAATATGTGTGAATAGTTCCTATATATTTTTTCGACCGATTTTGATTCTAGATTGTGGCATCTGCAGGCATTATTCTCCTCTTGTTTTAGAGTAACACGTTTAGAAACTTAGGTTGCTTATTCACATTAAGGCCTCATGCACATGAGCCGCAAAAAATGCGTATGCATTCCGTATTTTGCGGAACGGAACAGCTGGCTCCTAAAAGAACAGTATTATCCTTGTCCGTAATGCAGATAATAATAGGACATATTCTATTTTTTTGCGGAACAGAAATACGGACTTTTTTTGCAGACCCATTGAAATGGTTCCGCATAAGGTCCGCAAAAAAAACGGAATGGACACGGAAATAAAATAAGTTTGTATGCATGAGCACTAAAGGGAAAGTGTCATCAGAAAATGACCTGCTGTTTAAATCACTATTTTATATATATTTATATTTTTAAATATCTTTTAGTGATGCTATTTTTCCTTTTCCATGTCATTTTTTATATTTAAATTAAAACAAAAAATCCAAAATGGTGCTGGTCGGCGCTGACTGATTCACGCAAGGTGCATATTAAAATATATAAATATAACATAAAATGCCCTTATACAGAACCCCCATATAAAATACCCCTTCTTTGTGGTCTCAGTAGATGCCCCCATAGTGCCACCCAATAATGGGCCAGTAAGAAGTGCCCCCATAGTGCCCTCAATAATGTGCCAGTAAGAAGTGACCCCATAGATGACCCCACAGTGCCCCCCAATAATGTACTAGTAATAAGTACCCCAATAGTGCCCCCAATAATGTACCAATAAGAATTGCCCCCACAGTGCCCCAATAAAGTGCCAGTAAGAAGTGCCCCCATAGATGCCCCTACAGTGCTCCCAATAATGTACCAGTAAGAGATGCACCATAGATGGCCCCACAGTGCCCCCCAATAATGTACCAATAAGAAGTACCCCCATAGATGCCCCCACAGTGCCCCCCAATAATGTACCAGTAAGAAGTGCCCCCATAGATGCCCCCATAGTGCCCCCAATAATGTACCAATAAGAAGTGCCCCCATAGATGCCCCCACAGTGCCCCAATAATGCACCAATAAGAAGTGCCCCCATAGATGCCCCCACAGTGCCCACCAATAATGTGCCAGTAAGAAGTGCCACCATATCATGTGCCAGTAAGAAGTGCCCCCCAGTGCCCCCACAGTGCTCTTCTCCTGTATTGTACAAAAAAAAAAATACTTATACTTACCTCCATCAGGCTGGCAGCGATGCGATGCAGGCCTCTTCTGGCCTGTGTCCTGCGCTGTACGGCTCAGGCGGCGCAATGATGTCATCATGCCGCCTGAGCCAGCCTCTGATAGGCTACAGGCACTAGGCCTGCAGCCTATCAGAGGAATGGGAAAGGAGATTCCTCTCCCTCCCCTGCCCCGCAAAAGAAGATACTGGCTAGCTTTCTTCTGTACCTAGAAGTCATCTCAGCTCTGATTGTGTCTATAATAATAAACTTGGGAGTTTCCTTAATAATCTATCAATTTTTTTATATGAACATAGGCTGGTTGAGGTGCTGTACAATGAATATATATACTGTATGCAGTGCAGTAAGTCTATTATCTTATGTGCCACTTGTGCAGGAGGTGGTAGACTAGAGGCCCACCTTCCTCAGGGGCCCACCGGGGTATTCACCTGTACCCCTGTCGGCCACCCCGATCCTGATGAGCAGGATATGACTCATATTTTATCCTAGTCATTGTAGTAGTAATGCCATATACAGCTGACACTTGCTGCCAGTGACACACTTTGTTTCTGAGCTCCGCCACTGATGTATCACACATATATGGCTAGTTGAACAAAACTCTTTATACATAGGCAGGATACAGTATTGTCTAGGGCTTGATTTGCACAGGATTTAAAACCCATTTAGAAATAAACAAAACAAAATGTTTTCAAAGGTAGACATTCTAGGGTGCAATCAATGATATCTAGAACAATATACTGTATATGTAAAATGTATGTACTAAGTAGCTAGTAACCAAACCAAACCCAGTGAAAATGGATCACAGTTGGAGGGTTGAAACATCTGTAAAAATTAATTTGCACAATGTATACACAAAATTTATTTCTTTTTAAATTACACCAAAAATTTTAAGCCAATTATAAGATACAGAAGCTGATAGTGTTAAACTGTTGGGGGATTAGGGGAATTGAAAATTAGACACGAAGGTGTAGATGATATTTAATATTTAGATAAGTCTAAGGTTATGCACATTCCTAATGTAACAGATGTGCTCCTTAAACATACATGGGATACATTTCAAGAAATTTGAGATGGAAATGGAGTTAGCATTAATAATAGACGATAGATTGACTGACAGGTGTCAGGCAGCTGCTAGAATATAAAGTGCTATGCAAAGAATTATAGCTGATTATGATACATGGTTTGACCTCTGTTTAAGTCAATTTGCAGACTTCCTATCATGGACTAGAGCTGAAAAATTTGACTCCCTCCAAACACATACCAACTTTATAGCATACCTGAATTTAAAAAAACAAAACGTTTGCATAATAGCTGTGCTTCTTTGTACAAACATAACTATGAAGGAACAGGTCTTTTTTTGGACTTCTCTAATGTATCTTTCAGCCATAATCTTATATGTTTTAGCTGCACAGCTAGATAAATTTCACTCAGAAGCAGAGGTTTTCTCCTTTCCATAGATTCTGCCAGCACTGTACTGCTGTAATGTCCGTTTCCTTACTTCCTACTATATTTGTTTTCAGCTCTGGAGCTCAGAGGACACAAGGATGGGGAATTCACACTTACAGACACAAAGGAGGCTCCCATAATCTTCAAAAGCTGTGTAGAAGCAGTTTTTCTATCAGGCTCAGGATCTTAGCTATCTCTGACATGCCCCCACTTCCTCTCATCCATCTTTTGTGTATCTGTTATTATGGGCTACTAGGGATGGATCTTGCCAGACAACAGGCAGCGGACTACAAATTAAGTGGCAGTGAGACCCAAAGCTTCAGAAATGTAGGCATCTCTTGTGATGTCTTGAAGGACTGTGTGCCATAACAAAAATGCTCCAGGAGGTCAGGTTGCTCCTAAGATGGCTGATGACTTTTTCCTAAACCTACATGCCACTGTAGATTGTAAGGAGGTTAACCCCTTCAACAGCATACTTCTCATAAGTGTTATTGAACTCATTTCTTCTATGTTGATTGTTTGTCACCACTGAGAGTCTTTGCGCTGCTAGGCCCCTATCTTTCTCAGGAAGTTGTGTATGTGAACACCTCTCTTGAATTTTACCTTTTTTATTTATTAGTTTCATTAATTTGAACATTAATGGGGCAATTTATCAAACTGGTGTAGAGTAGAATTGGCTTAGTTGCCAACAACAACCAATCAGATTCCATCTTTCATTTTCCAAAGGAGCTGTCAAAGGAAGAATCTGGTTGCTAAAGTAGCCAGTTCTACTTTACTCCATTTTGATTAATGATCACACAAGTCTTTATCCATTCCTCTCTTGATTATTATTTTGTTCCACTCACATTATTCTTTACTTGCAGAAGAAACATTATTATTGACTCCCATAGTATTACGATTGCCCACTGGCATGGCAACTTGTAGATGCATTCCCTTAATTCCTCCAATTCTAGCATACTCTATTTCTTTCAGAGTCTTGTTTGGACAGGGAAGGACAAAAAACCATTAGAACTATGCTGGACTTGTTTAGGGCTTTTATGAAATCTGGGAACAATACAGAGCCACTGACTCCCTAGACAATAGTTTATTTCTTAAACTTGTTTCTGTGACTAGCTCTCATTCTTTGCCATAAGTGACCCTTCTAGGAGCTTCTAGATCTAGAAAGTTTCCATCTCACCGTGTTACATAGCAGTGTTTGGGGCTCTACTTTATCTTAGGCTTAAGTCCTTCTTTTTCTCTTTGCCTCTTTCTGAGCCCACCGTTATGCTCCTTGGTGGTTGACCAGACCCAGACCTCTTCTTTGTCTCAGCAGGTTTTGCTGTCTCACTGTTGCCTTGCTGTTAATACACTCACACACAAGACATCAAACTTATTATTTTATGGATCCACCTCAGTTACTTACAGATGACATAGCATATACCTTCAATTCAATATTGGGCAGCGGGACAATGGCTCCTACTGACTTACACCTCCTTCTCTTGATGTCACGAACCAACATTGGAAATATCAATACCAATGAGACACTCATTTACCTTATTTTTTGTATTAGGTAATGCATGGAATACATGGAAACAAAATATAAAACATTGTATTACAGTAATAACCAGCACACAAGTGTCACAGTGTAGAATAATATCATATAGTGTTTCACTAAGCAAACAAGATGGAATATTTTCTAAATGGATAAGTGTAGGACACTTATAGTTCACCCTTGTTAGATATATATCTGGAAGACGGCTGAAAATCCTGATTGTAATTTTTATGTAGGTCAGAATAAGATGCAAGATAAAGCTGTCACAAATGGAATTCTAATATAGAACATGAACATTAGTTCAACAAATAGCCTTAAAAGGTCTGCAAGGATAAATAAAAAGCAAACTCAACCTCTTTAAGTTAAATAGACAACAATATTTATTTACTGTATACTACACTAATAAAATGCACAGTAGGCTTAAACATGGAGACAATTTCTGCCAAACACTTTTGAAACCTGTTGTGAGTAATATTTTGCTATGAGCAGACCCCAGTAGTACAATAAGTGTACATGCAACATGTGTGCTAGTTATCTTCCTTTGCTTTTAATATTGATTTGTGATACATACCATTAATTTTATCACATGTGTATCATTTCTGGATATAAATTATATGTGTGTGTCAAATGCTACATTGCAGTGTTAGAGATTTACAGTGCAATTGTGACCCAGGACATAGCCATCTTTTAGTTTGTTCAGTTCAGTCTAGTTCAGTCTTCATTTCTCTATAATATAGCTTTACATAATGAGAACTCCCATAGTAAAGCATCATTTATTCATATTTAATTAACTTTATCTGAAAGGGTAAATCTAGTAAATGATCAGTTGACATATATATGCTATACATGTGAGAAGATGGCATTCTACAATCTTGGAAGACCACTGCGTTCATATTTCTTTTTGAACACATGGATAGCTTTGGCACTACTCTGAGATTTCCATTATTGGAAATCTAACATAAAATTTTACGAAAAATGAATTTGGAATATTGAAACAGATTTCCAGTAAAATGAACATTTGACATATAATTCATGGTAGGCATATGTTTTACTGTGATTTCTGGGATATGAGAATAAATTAGCTTAAACAATGGTTAAGTAAATAAAAGATTTACTATGCACTGCTAAAAGATATATACAGCTATATATACAGCAGCAGTAATTACATAAAAAGCATAAGGTAAAGAAACAGCCACTTAATCTCAAGTCAGTTCTTGGGAATCTCCTACACTGCCGGTATTTGCGATAACGGAGAGACACTGTGTCCAAGAAGATGTCTTATTAAGATCTTCCCTTCTATTACATGTAGGGATCTGTTTATACCCTCAGTGCCTCTCCCCACCCTACCCCAAAAACCATATGTATAGCGGTGTGCAGGTGCTGAACTAATCAGTAAGCAATGCAGTATACATTAAGTTTATGCTACTGTAGTTACCTCTGTTGGCACTAGTCATAAAGTACAAGAACCACTAAATTCAATTTTCCATATACAACATGTGTGAAGATGATGGTGAAGTCTTTTATTATTAAACACCACTGATGTGATATTACTTTCAGAACTCACAGATCCATTTGGCCCTGCACAGAAGTTTCTGTTACTGGAAACCTAACACAACATTTTAAGAAAATTGATTTAAAATATTGTGAAAGATGTATATATTTAGCTTTAGAAATGTAAAAATTTTTCTCAAAACCTTACAATTTTCCTTTATTTACCAGACAGAAAATGATACATGTAAGAGAAACCAGCATACAAAAACAAAGTTGGAGGAGACAGCACGTCCTTGATGAAGCTTTATTCCGGATGCTACGTTTCGGCCAAAGAGGCCTTTATCAAGCACGCATACACCACTAGTGTCAACCCTTAAATAACCATTAACAGCCTTTCAATCCACATGAAACGCCCAGTTTGTGGGTCATGTGATAAGGGCGTGAACATCATGTGATAAAATACATAAACAATTACATAAGTGTCCTGTACCAACGGACGAAATCATATAAACAAATGTGTATCTCCATACATGACTCATATATACATTGTAACATTGGCATAGAGCATAATGTTGGCAAAACATCGCAAATATAGCGAACATGAGCAATTAATCGAAGCGGCAATGCATTAAATAACTGTCTATATATGAGTAAAAAAATAAAGTCAGATTCACCTGTAAATAGAGGGTACTAGCAGAGCCTGCAGCAAGCATTTAAGGCACATGGAAACGCTGAATTGGCGCGCTGTTTGCATAGGGAAGCGCTTGTGTGCTGAAGAACGGGTGCACAGCGTGAGGACTATGAAGTGCGCACGCGCAAGTCAGCCGTGCGTCCGAACAGAGGCGGATGGCCAGGGAGAATGCGGTGATGAGTGCGCATGTGCAGCAGGCAGAAGCGCCGTTAAGGATGTCGGAGCAGCTGGAATGCTGTGCATTGAAGCCAATGTTAATTAATACGAACCCTCATATGTAAATAACATTACAGGATAGTAGTAGAAGGTACACAGTTAGGGCACAGGGCATAAATAACATTATCACAATGTGCCAAAATAGTGAACAGGTGATACAACTGTGTCTTACCCCACCAGTCCATAAAGTGCAAAAAATGTGAAAACCTATAAAATAAAAGAAAGGATGGTTAAAAACAGAACCAATATAATGACACACAATGCAGATATTTATCAGGAAAAATATGAATAATCAAAGAGGAATTCTCAAAGTCAATGTGTGTATATGATTTCGTCCGTTGGTACAGGACACTTATGTAATTGTTTATGTATTTTATCACATGATGTTCACGCCTTTATCACATGACCCACAAACTGGGCGTTTCATGTGGATTGAAAGGCTGTAAATGGTTATTTAAGGGTTGACACTGGTGGTGTATGCATGCTTGATAAAGGCCTCTTTGGCCAAAACGTAGCATCCGGAATAAAGCTTCATCAAGGACGTGCTGTCTCTTCCACTTTGTTTTTGTATGCTGGTTTCTCTAACATGTATCATTTTCTGTCTGGTAAATAAAGGAAAACTGTAAGGTTTTGTGAAACATTTTTTACATTTCCAAAGCTAAATATAAAAGGGATTCACCACCCTTCCTGGAGACGTGCACCCTCATCCATCCACTCTGTGGGGTGCTGCCCTACCTGCTTCTTTACAACATGTAAGAGAAAGACATATTGCTTTGTAAGATTCCAGTTGAACATATGAGCAAGAACAGATGTTTAGGCAGTAAAAAAAAAAAAATCATGAGAAGATAGGGAGATAAAGGGAAGTTGGGTGAAGGACAAAGTAAGGGCTTCTAAGGGCTACAAGACATTTTTTTTGTCTCCTAGCTGGGCTGGCTGGCTGGCACTAGTAGTGCAGCTATCGCCATATATAACACTTTTTTTGTTATTGTTTTATCTCAGTGATACAAATCCATTTCATAAAGCAGTGTGGAACCATTCTGTGTGTCACAGTTCAGCTGTCCACTCACCACAAACCACAATCCGTATTTTCTGTCCAGGTGACCCATACTGTACGTCACGTAATGAAATACGGTCTTTCACTGATACAGCTACATTACAAAAATCTCTGTGCGACATTTGTCTAGGTTGCAGTCAAAATAGCCACCATCAGCAGGGGCTGAGTTTGCTCTCTGATAGTTTCTGCACGTCACGTTAAAAAAAAAATATATAAAAAACATATATATTAAAAAAAATATATAAAAAAATAGTTTTTTTGTTGTTTTATCTCAGTGATACAAATCCATTTCACACAGCTGCGTGTAACCATTCTGTGTGTCATAGTTCAGCTGTTCAGTCACCACAATCCGTATTTTCTGTCCAGGTGACCCATTCTGTACGTCACGCCAGTAAAAAAGGTCTTTTGCTTTCACTGATACAGCTACATTACAAAAATCTCTGTGCGACATTTGTCTGGGTTGCAATTAAGCAGACCAAGTCTGTCTAATCTAATAGTTTCAGTGTAATTGCTCCATACTGCACGGCACGTAATAACTAGAGATGAGCGAGTAGTGAAATATTCGAAAGTTCGAAATTCGATTCGAATAGACTGCGAAATTCGACTATTCGACCGGATATCGAATCCCATTAAAGTCTATGGGAAAAAAATGCTCGCCACTTGGAAATCTCAATTCGACCACTTGGAGGTCACCAAGTCCACCCTGGAACCTCAGAAAAGGATGCCAACACTGCTGGAATGCAACTGGGACAGCAGGGGAAGCATGTCTGGGTGCATATAACGCGCCCAAGTCGCACTATTACGCCACTATCACAGCCTCTCAACAATACACTCCAAACACAATCTAACCTCTCTGTAAAGTGAGACCATACAAGGAAACCTTCTTTCCTCTACATTGCCATGGACCCCAAGCCAAACTAGACAAAAAAAAAAGATGAAATTCTGCACCCCTTAAAATCACGTTGCCTATGACAACCACAGATGGCATAGGCAAG
>ONZH01000761.1:0-19093 GCA_900303285.1 Rhinella marina | reverse complement strand
TGACTTAAATGCGTCTCATCCTCATACACAACCTCTTGAGACACTAATTGCCATTGACTAATTGCCATTGACAACTGTGTCTTATCATCATCATCCACCTCGGAGGAAAAATTTGTTGTTCCCCACCGTCATCGTCTTCAGACTATGTTTGCTCAATAGGTTGGCAATCAGGGCACAATATCTCCTCATGTACCACTTCAAGCGGCCTTGGCGAGAGGCCCAAGCCAAAGGCCGGTGATGAAACAAGCTCCTCAGAATATCCCAATGTGGGCTCTCTTCTTTGCCCAGACTCTGCATGGTGGGAGGAAGGAGGATCAGGATGAGGATGCAGTTGCCCAGACTCTTGGCTACTGAGACTGGATTTTGTGGAAGAGGGGGTGGTGCTTAACCGACTGGAAGCATTATCAGCTGAAATCCAACCGACTACCTGCTCGCACTGCTGTGGCGACAAGAGTTGCGTCTTGCACCGCCCTGCAAACTGTGACATGAAGCTAGGAGTTTTGGATGACTTTGTTTCTTGAGCTCTGCCAGCAGGCACAGTTTCACCGCGCCCAGAGCCATGGCCTCTGCGTTCACCATCAGCAGCACGACCACTTCCCTGTCCCTTAGTGCTCGCCTTGCGCATATTGTATAGTATATATGCAACTTGGTCACAACTACAGTACTGCAGATTTTTATTAACTGTATGATCAGAAAAAAAAACGAAATGTCCAATATTCTGAATGTGGTAACGTTATAGAGCAGCAGCAAATGAGGAACTGCAGTATTAAATAAGGATGTCAGCTACAGAGACTTTTGAATGGTTATATTACGCTGTGCACCTAGCGTTATTGGCAGAGCACACCTGGGGTTTTTTTGCCACCTCAAAAAATTAAAAAAAGACGTATTTCACAATGGACTTTGGTCTTTTTCGAACTGCGACAATCTTTCTACCTACCCAAATACTATTCCTATTATTTAATTCCCTACTAGGGATAATTGAACTGCAGCAGCAAATGAGGAACTGCAGCCTAAATGAACGCTATTAAATACGGATGTCAGCTACAGAGACTTTTTGAACGGTTGTAATACACTGTGCACCTAGCGTTACTGGCAGAGCACACCTGGGTTTTTTTTTGCCTCCCAAAAAAATTTAAAAAAAGACGTATTTCACAATGGACTTTGGTCTTTTTTGGAACAGCGACAATCTTTCTACCTACCCAAATACTATCCCTATTGTTTAATTCCCTCCTAGGGAAAATTGAACTGCAGCAGCAAATGAGGAACTCTGGCTTGAATGAGTATACAGAGAGTACCCTACAGCATGCAGCAGCAGCACATGTGGCATTAATAGCAGGCCACCTAGTGCTATTTTCACCACCTTTAAAGTCCTCAAATGTCAGTAAATAAAGGTTTGTGACAGATATAATAGCCCTTACAAGGGCTTTTGGGTCTTTTTTGAGCAATTTCTATCCCTGCCTAGCGTGCTTCTCTCCCTACACTCTCTGTCCCTCCTTGCAGCACCTCTCCCTGTCTAACACTGGCCGGGTCACATGTCACCGGGTGCTTTATAGCACCCGATGACGCGTTCCCGGCCAGCCAATCAGTGTAATGCCAGTAGCTAACATGGCTACTGGCATTAAACTGAATGCCATACCTCCACGCATGCTAATTGGCTAATTAGTGTGCGGGGAGGGGACTCGAGCATGGTGCTCGAGCACACGCGGTATTCGGCCAAATACCGCGTGGACCAGAGCACCACCATGTTCGGCTAAATAGTGTATTTGGCCGAACTTGTTCGCTCAACACTAGTTGTCAGCAAAGACATGGTACTGGAAACAAATCTGCTGATGGTCTGTCCAACTGGGCTGTGTAGAAAGAGAAGAGGAGAGGACTGAACCTTGAGGAACCCCAACAGCAGGAGGGAGAGGAGAAGTGAAGCCAGCGAATGATACGCTGAAAGCAGTCAGAAAGATATGAAGAAAATCAGGAGACGGCAGTGTCATTTAGGCCAATAGATTGAAGCATGGTGAGTAGGAGATGGCAGTCTACATTGTCAAAAGCTGCAGAAAGGTCAAGGAGAATGAGCAGACAGTAGTCAACATTGCATTCTGCTGTAAGGAGATAATTTGTCATTTTGGTGAGATCAGTTTCTGTAGAATGTATAAATGAACCAAACCTGGATTCAGGAGGATTTTCACATTCCTGCTGATTCCCATCTATAGACTTCGTCCATCTCACCTAGATGGCGGTGCCCCATCATTGCTGTCTTACTGCTGTTTGTCTGCCTATTATCACATTCTGTACAGATGCTGCTGTGGCCTTCAGCCATGCTACTAATACCTCTCAATCGTCAGTTTACAGTAGGTGTATTCATTTTCCACATGGTTGAAATGTAAGTATTTTTTGAGGTTAACAATGTTCAAATGTTGAAATTACAGTGTATCATGCCACTGGCACTAATGCCTAAGGGTCAGTTCCATGTACTCAATTTCCACATAGTTGAAATTTTTAAATTCTTTGGTTGAATTTGTTTTATTTTTATTTTTTGCCCCCTCCATTAAATTTCTTGAAGGCGCAGGATAATTGTACTGGATTACTGCATCAATACCATTTTCTCACAGTCCAGGCAAAGTTGGAGCCTGCAATGCATTATGCCGCTGCCACTAATGCCTAAAGGGTCAGTTTCCATGTACAGTACTTACTTTCTACACGGTTGAACGCTTACATTTTTTTTGGGGGGGGGGGGTGAGGGGGGTAAAATTATTTAAGACTCAGTATAAATGTATATAATAACAAAATCAATACCAGCAGTTTTTCAATGTCCTGTCAGAGCTGGGATCTGCATCATGTCACTAAAGCCTCAATCGTCACTTTCCGTGTACTCACTTTCCACACGGTTAAAATTTAACAATATTTTTTTGGGTGGGGTTAAATTAGTTTAAGGCATGACATAAATGTACGTGATTTCTGCCTCAATACAGATATTTTCTCACAGTTTCAGGCAGGCTGAATGCGATCAAAAGACCTCTTGTGTTGCTGCCAGCGACCCATCTTGCCACTCTGTCTGCCTGCCATCACATTGTGTACGGCTGCTGCATGCTGCAGCGTGCATCATGCCACTTATGCCACTTTCCATCCATCATGTTCTGTATGGTTGCTGCTGCGTCCTGCATCATGTCACTTGCCAACCATCATGTTCCCTCAAGCCACATTTTTTAATCTCATAACACTGTGTGTTTTTAAACATAATCTGCCCCCGATAAGGGACAACTTTTGGAAGTTTTTGAAATATGAACAAGCATGAGACATGCACCGACACAGTGTGTCTTTAAACACGCTGTATGTTAACACCAATCAAATCTGTGTTTACTCGTAGCTATATGTCATTGTCACACAATTAAATATTGCTGTCATTGCGGTCCAGAGCTTGGGGAAGTGGGGGAAAAAAAATTATATACTGTAAAAAACAACAGATCAATTTGGGTCAGAACTGAACTTTATAAAAAATTCGGTGAACCGGACCCAAACCGAATTTCGACTGGTTTGCTCATCTCTACCATGCATATTGCTCACGGCTTAGTATGTTGTGCTGATGGTTGAACTTTGTACTTATGATTGTGACATAACATATAAATAACTCAAGGATGGAGTCCTTTGACTGAAGAAATGCTTGGAATCGCAATTAGATAATAACATGACCTAGGTACTTCTCAAATAGTGAATGCACATACAGTACATACCTGTATGGAGAATGTATTGCGGTCTGCATTATATGATTCTTTTTCTTAACTTCAGGAACTTTTTAATTGGAAAAATAGCATTGTGACCATTATATAGCACCTGCTGTGCTCACTTTACAGTGTTCTACATAGTCATAAGCGTTATAAAAGTGATTACCCTTCATTGAGTATTATAGTAATGTCTAATGAATGGACTCTCTTACCTCTCAGCATGTGCTACTATAATAAGTCTTTATTCCTGACCCTCATTATACAGATCTTGAAATGCTGACACAATATAAAGATAATTTTAGTAGCAGTGAATTGACACAGAAAATATGGTTTATTAAGATTCAAGTAAACAATATTTATATTAAGAGGAAAGGGTCAGGAAAAAATACATCATTATAAAAATCTAATTTAATAACCACAGAGATTCTTACCATCACATGTTTGCACCTAGGCCACCTGCATTTCTTAATGAAGTTGAAAGAACGTTAAACTAAAGAAGAGACATTATGGCTGCAGTTCATGACTTCGAAATGCTAGTTTTTTTTCCTCGGAGTGACAAAAATGTAAATTATTGTAGTAAAAATGTATGATAAGAAATAAGCTCTAAAAAATGTAATGTGTACCTGAATTTATTTTGCACTTATTCATTGCAGAGCTCTTTCATTTCTTCTTCCCCCAGCATCATGTCAAAATTGGTATATCCTGTATCCACCACAATGGAGCGTTTTCTGTATTTAAATTCAATACAGGACTCTTCCCAGGGGTTGAATACTAATACAATCCACAATTTTCAGTTTGTTAATTTTATTGCAGCCTGGTTTGCAATAACAATACTAGCTGCCAACAGGGGTGTAACTACCGTAGCGGCAGACCATACGACTGCTATGGCGCCCAGGGCAAGAGGGGGCCCAGTCTTAGTTGGGATTAACTCCCTTCTACTGGAGGTGAAAACTTGGTCAGGACTCTACCCTCTAAAGGAGCAACTTTTAGGAAATGAAGCAGTGGAAAATGGCTAAAGGGTCATTGAAAAGGGTTTAGACAGAAACCCTTTGCTCCTGTGTGTGTGTGTGTGGGGGGGGGGGATTTTGATCCTTGCTATGGGGCCCTTTCTTTCTATGTACACCACTGGCTGCCACACTATGTGAAGGTGTCATTTGTAATCCAGACATATTAGCTGGTATATTATATTCATATTGACAGTCACTTAATTTCCTTAGTTCACAAATATGGGAAATAGAGTAAATGGTTATGTGTTCAAGTTGAAGTGAGGTGGACAAAGAAAGTGCATACTGGAAGGAAAGAAAAGAGACAAGATAGGGAAGCTTTTTGGCTTTTATAAGACAGGTACAGAAAGCACATTTTATGTTCTAATTGAGACAGCTATACTTCTGTTTTTGGGAGCAGGGCTTATTCGTAATAATATCTTTGATTGTGCTATGCTAATGGTTACACAGTGTCCTTGACTTACCTGCTTTATTTTGCAGTTTATCTTAATGATTCATTCACTTGCAGCTGGTTCCACAGTCTCAACCAATGTTGAGCTCGAAAATGTATTACTATGTTAATAAACTAGAGTAGCAAAATCCTTGAGCCCACTCCATATATTTACAATTGTATGTTTTTAATCCTAAATCAAACTGTCATTGGTGAATGGTACATGGTTAACTGATTAGTACAGTAGCTCATAGAATGGTCATGCAGCAATTTCACTTATTTCCTCTGTGTGGGGATCTGTGTACATTTCTGGCATTGTACCTTCCTTTCATAATTATTATTTATTAATAAAGCTCAATTCATTCCATGGTGCTATACATATGAAAAGGGGTATACATACATACATACATACAGAGAATTGCACTAAGCATGAACAAGACGAGTTACAAACTGGTACACAAGGAGAGAGGGCCCTGCCCATGAGGGCTTACAATCTATATGGTATGGGAGAAGGACACATTAGGTGAAGGTAGAGCTAATCATGGCGGTATATCAGCAGGGTCACTGGTTGTAGGCTTGTCTGAAGAGGTGGGTTTTTAGGTTTCTTTTGAAGGATTCCACTGTAGGTGAGAGTCTAATATGTTGGGGTAGAGAATTCCAGAGTATGATTGATGCACAGGAGAAAGCTATCTAGGTGATTGTGGGAAGAGGTGATAAGAGGAGAAGGAGGTCTTGTTAGGAATAGAGATTACCTTTGGGGATGTATCAGGAAAGTAGCCCAAAAATGTATGGAGGGGACAGGTTGTGGACGGCCTTATATGTATTTGTTGGGGAGCCAGTGAAGGAATTGGCAGAGGGGTAAGGCAGAGGAATAATGGGGTGATAGGTGGATTAGCCAGGCAGCAGAGGTTAGGATAGATTTGGAGGGGTTAGAGTGCTAGATGGAAGGCCACATGGGAGGATGTTACAGTAGTCTAGATGGGAGATGATGAGGGCATGTACAAGCATTTGTTCAGACTCCTGGTTGAGGAATGTGCGGATGCGGGAGATATTTTCGAGTTGGAGGTGGCAGGTGGTGGAAAGGGCTTAGATGTGTAATTTGAAGGACAGGGCAGAATCCAAGGTTACTCCAAGGCAGTGGACTTGGTTGACCAGGTAGAGTGTGCAGCCATTGATCGTGATAGATAGGTCTGTTGGGGGGGGGGGGTTTAGCAAGATGGGGAAAAGATGTTAAATTCTGATTAATCCATGTTACAGTAATTTTTAGAAAGTGAGAGCAGAAGAAGGAGAAGAGATTAAAAGATAAGCATTGTGGGATTCTGGATAGTAAGGTGGTGATGTCTGCATCAGAGAAGTAAATTTGTATGTTGTCAGCATAAAAGTGATACTGAAAGCCATGGGACTCTATGAGCTGTCCCAGGCCGAAGGTGTAAATTGAGAAGAGCAGGGGTCCTAGGACAGAGCCTTGCAGGACATCAACAGAGAGGGAATGAGACGAGGAGGTGGCATGAGAGTGGGAGACACTAAATATCCGGTCAGTGAGATATGATGTGATCTAGAAGAGCGCCAAATCCATAATGCCAAGAGATTAGATACTTTGTAATTAGAGATGAGCGAATCATTGAAAAAATGATTCGCCGAACATTCGCCGAAGTTTTCCTAAGATTCGTATATTCGACGAATAGATTTGTTGTATTTGCGTACAAAATATATATTATGTGCTATTAGCGAACATTCGCGCACTAATAACGAACGTACAGTTAAAAAATGTACGCAACTTCTTAGAAGACGTACGCATGTGCGTACAAATAGCTTACGAATCCTCAGCAAACTATTGTACGCAGGCACGTACAACGAGAGGCCGCGGCGTGCACTCCTCAGAGGCAGAGCGAATATTCGAAAGTGGCATCCAGACGATCCTCATCATTTAGCTCTGCTGCACAGCTGAAAAACATAGTCCGGCTGATGGACCGCCAGGATTACGATTTACGATGGCACACACAGTCACCCGAACCAGCATAAAAAGGAGGTGATCCAGCAGGTGATCCGAGGCTTGCGCCATAGTTTTGACACCTTGCGGACCCCAGGCCAGATACAGTGTAAATGGTCAGATCTGAAATCGCCTTCAGAGGCAGTATGTATATTTGAGGTAGAACAAGTAAGGTGCTGTCTATCCGGCTTTGGGCATAGTATAATCATCCACAATACTATAAAGTGAATATGAGGACCCATTGCGGTACCTGTAAAGAAATACACACAATGGACAACATACTTGAAAACGTTGCTGAAAGGTAAAAACATTAGTGCAAACAATCCAGTGCAAACAATGTAGTGCAAATACATTATAGGTATAATGTAAACATTTTAAATATCACCTACCTAGTCTGCTCACGGACACGTTTAAGTCTCTTTTCTTTTTTCTGATGCTTGTCATAGAACTGGAGCAGAGTCCCAAACTCAGTTGCAATTTGTAATCCGCATAGGTAAAATTGTAATCCAAATGGGTAAAAAAATAGCAGCAAAGGTTCCTTAAAAAAACATCTTTCAAGGGGCTTCCCAATAACCTGAAAAGGGGGAAAAAAGGGATGAGGCGCACGTCTGCGCAACTTGGTTAAAGCAGCCTCGGGGACCATAGAATTTTGACGAAGGAAGTAGTCCTTCCGCGGCGGAGCGGGAACTCCTGCTGCCTCCGCCGTGTCAGCCAGCGAAGTGAACACCTCAGCGGGCACCTCAACCGACTTCTTAGGCTGCCGGACATATTGAGAGACGTAGATCTCCTCCAGTTCCTTCTCCTCATAGGGGTCGATGCCCCACACCATGCCTCCCCAGTCAGGACCTCGTTGTGTCGCCATCTTAATTTCCTGAGTTGCCTCGTCTTCCTCGCGCGCTGGAGAAGTGGGCGAGAAGTGGGCTACCAGGGAGGAGTCTGCATTGCAAATCAATTGAATTCGTACGCAACAGCGTATAGAGTAACTTATACATAGCAATAGCATATAATTGATAGGACAAACTACGTAGCGAATGCGTACAAAGCCAAAGCAAAGTACCTAATATTCGGATTCGCTTCGCAGCTAAAAAATCCCAAGATTCGATACGAATCAACGAATCGACGAATCGATTCGCTCATCTCTATTTGTAATAGAAGGGAATGGTCGACAGTGTCAAAGGCAGAGGACAGGTCAAGGAGGAGGAGGACAGAGTAATAGTTTTTTTTTGTTTTTGGCCATCAGCAGGTCATTTTTGACTTTAGTAAGGGCAGTTTCAGTTGAGTGGTGGGGTCAGAAGCCAGATTGTAGCTGGTCAAAGAAGGAGCAGGAATAGAGGTGAGAGGACAGTTCAGAGTAGACATGTTCAAATAGCTTTGAGACATATGGGAAAAGTGATGTGGGGCGATAACTGGACAAAGAAGATGGGTCAAGGGAAGGTTTTTTTTGATTGGGTCAAGTGCACAGTTGGTGAGTTGTGATCTGGAAATAGCGTGGAAAGTTTTTCTTCTGTAATGGTGAAAAAGTAGGTTTTGGGAGAAGAGGACTGAGTAGCTGTATAGAGGGGCTGTATGGACTTTGTTATGAGACAGGGAAGATATGAGATGAGAAGTAGGCCGCAGCAAGTGAGGATTTGCAGCAGCAAGTGAGGATTTGAAAATGAGGAGGAACTGTTTATACTGTATGTGGTGAAATGCTCCTTAGAATGGGATTTCTTCCATCACCACTCAGCAGCCCTGGAAGCTTGTCTCATTTTCACTCTAGTGTGGCCAGAGTTGTCTGTTTGATTTTTTGGGTTTGAGGGATGGGATGGGGACAAAGTCCAGAGCTGTAGCTATTGTGTTGTTATGCAAAGTGGTGGCAGCATTCGAAAAATAATCTTCTGATTCACAAGGAATCTTCTGATTCACATGTGAAAAGAGCATTACATTTTAGATTCAACAGAATAATATGGATATCTTGCATGCAATTCAATTGAGTTTATTTTGGGAAACATAGAAAGTCTGTCTGTGTGGTTTTTATACATTCATATCTTTGTGTATAATTTAAAAATCGTGATGTTAACAAAAGTTTTTATCAGCAATAATGGGTCAATTTGTACACAAACTGTTGCATGTCCTTGTAGAGTAGACTGGTTTCATAGGTCTTGAATTAGAAAAAGTTATGCTCACTTTATAAATGTGATTCAAGTTTGAAACAAGAAAAAATATTTCTAAATTCACTCAAAAATTATCTATATCATTTTTTAACAAGTTTAACCTTATGCCTCACAAGTACTAATATGTGTGCACCTAGACTGTAAATTGTGCCCAATATGACTCACATTTATGCAATTTGGCACTTCTAGTTTTTGACAAATTCAATACAAATAGCTCATCATGGGATGTAGTCTATTGGATCTGCCTCAATATATCCATATCTGATAAAAAAAAAACATACTGTATACATTGGAGAAAGTTAAATAGTCCAATCTTTATTCATACAATTATAAATCATAATCTTGCCAAATCTTTCTTGGTTCATTTGAGGCCCGTAGAGAAATTAAATTGTCACATACTAGAGAAAATGATTACGTAAAGTCACAATTCACAGAACTCACACATCCTACAATTTATACAAAATAAACTGATCAGATTTTCATAACTTTCATTTGGATATAACTGGCAGCACCCATAAATAATCAGATTTAGCCATCTGGTATGATTTTGAGAATCAACATTCATAATGACAACACATGCATATGCTAGTAACTGGCAGCAGATTAACCCAATTATTTTTTGAAGGATATTTACATATTGATAAATACAAGTATTGCAAAAGCATTTTACACTGTCCCTCATAGACACCCATGGAGGGGGAGGGGGATTTAGAATTCTTGGTTGTATTCTTTTGGATATTTGCCCCTGTGCCAAATTTATGAAAATGGTGCACAGTAATAATACATTTGATACAAGTGCAATGTGGTTGCACCTATTTCACTAAAAGTATACCTATACCTTTAGCTCAAGACCATCTCCAGATATTTGTGTCAAATGATTCCTACTCTGAATAGTCCGTAGGATTGCAGCACTGTTTGCAATTTTTGCAGCTAACACCAAGCTACTGTATGTTCTAAAATTAAAAAATAGAATCACGAGGTATTAGTAGATCATCAATGTAAACACTTTTGGTCAAATCCAGGGTGCAAGCAGAAGACTCCTGAGTTGGCAAATGGAAGCATAGTAATAATCCAAATGAAAGATGACACTCTATTGAAGACCTAGAAAATCTGCTACCATATCTCTTTAGAGATTTGAAAATACATTTACTTTTCTATGCTTTTAATGGAGTGCTGAAGGAGCATCTTTTGTTCGGATTAGGTACTAAAGTGCAGGCTATGGAAGATGTTCACAAATTACAAGCTAGCTTGCACACACTGGGGTAGATTTACTAATAAAAATTCACCAGAATTCTCACTCAAAATGGTCCAGACTTCCATCAGCCACATTTACTAAGATTTTTACATACTTTTGAAGTCTTGCTAGACAAGTGGGCATGGCTTAGTGGGAAAGGGGTGTGATTTAGGTAGAATGGCAGCATCACACTGGAAGCACTAATTGCATAGGTTCAAACTCTGTAGAAACACCCCCCATCTGTCAATATCCTGTTGCAGATTAATTTACTTCTAGGAGCCATAACTGTGGAAGAGAAAAACATAGAGTTATATATGAAAAGATGCTCCAGAATTGTTGTTGCATGACACATACAAGGATTTACTAAAACAGACATGTCAGGAAGGACCCTCTTTAAAAGGTCACTGAGTTTTCATAAAATCTTCATGTGTCATAGAGACATACCAAAGGTTTTGATCTGTGGGGGTCAGAGTACTGAGAACCACAACAATCACTAGAACAAGGAGAGAGAAGCACTCACAAATCACGTTCTCTCTCTCTCAGAAAGTCTATGGGCAGTCTCGAATCCATCCCCTGCAGGACCGAGAAAGAGTGATACGCGAACACTTCTCACTCCGCATCCTAGTGATCATTGGTGGTCTCAGCCCTCAAAACCCTACTAATCAAAACCTTTGATATGTTGCTATGACATATCAAATGTTTTATGAAAACTCAGTGGCCCTTTAAACAAAGTAGAACATTCAGGTAACAGAATTGCTTTGTTAAATTATTCCATGTCAGAAAATAAAGTTTTATTAATGATAATTTACTCCATTTTACACCAGGCAGCATGGAACTTACTTTGCCGACTCAGATCTGTTAAATCAAACACCAATTTATTATTTCCTGATGAATTGTATACAACTGAAGTTGAGTAGCTAGATAACTATGTAAACAATGCAAGCATTCCTTGCATGGAGAATGATGATAAAATTCAACGTTCAACTTTGTTTTTCCTTCCAATTCAATAACATGCACAACAAAGAACATCTAATTACATCCAAGTCAAGACAAAAAGATGATACATTAAAGGAACAAACTGGTAACATTGCTGGAAAAGTTCTGCAGCGTAACTTAATATATTCCTTATATTAAAATTCTTCATACCTCATCACCCCTCTTTCACTGCTTAAATTGAAATAAATGACTACATAGAATAATATCTCAAAACATGCTAGAAGATCATATAAGCCAAGATTTCACTAACATTTTGCAGAAAAAGACTTCAGCTTTACCACCTTTAAAATCCCTTTGACTTCTGAATCTCAAACAAACTACAACTTCTAAAAACCAATGACTGGTATGGTATAGTCAACGGAAAACTTTTTTCTACATTTCTAAATTACCTTTAAAAGGGGTTATCCCATGAATTAATGAAAAAATTACCAAATTTACCATTCAGTATGTACTGGTGACTTACATTATTCCTTCCCATATGCATAACCTTACATTTGTCAGTGTTAAACCTCATCTGCCACTTCTCTGCCCAAGCCTCCAGTCTATCCAGATCCATCTGTAGCAGTGTACTGTCTTCTTCTGTGTTAATTACTTTACAAAGTTTAGTGTCATCTGCAAAAATTGATATTTTACTGTGCAAGCCTTCTACAAGATCATTAATAAATATATTGAAGAGAATAGGGCCCAATAGTAGTAGAGTAGTAGAGTATGTACCGTTAATAATCACCCTCTGTTTTCTATCACTGAGCCAGTTACTTACCAACAGACATTTTCTCCCAGTCCAAGCATTCTCATTTTTAGAGATGAGCGAATCATTCAAAAAATTATTCGCCGAACATTCGCCGAAGTTTTCCTAAGATTCGTATACTCGACGAATAGATTCGCTGTATTTGCGTACAAAATATACGTTATTATGTGCTATTAGCGAACATTCGCGCACTAATAACGAACGTACAGTTAAAAAATGTACGCAACTTCTTAGAAGACGTACGCATGAGCGTACAAATAGCTTACGAATCCTCAGCGTACTATTGTCTACGCAATTACGAAATACGCAGGCACGTACAACGAGAGGTCGCGGCGTGCACTCCTCAGAGGCAGAGCGAATATTCGAAAATGGCATCCAGACGATCCTCATCATTTAGCGCTGCTGCACAGCTGAAAAACATAGTCCGGCTGATGGACCGCCAGGATTACGATTTACGATGGCACACACCGCCACCCGAACCAGCATAAAAAGGAGGTGATCCAGCAGGTGATCCGAGGCTTGCGCCATTTTGACACCTTGCGGACCCCGGGCCAGATCCAGTGTAAATAATCAGATCTGAAATCGCCCTTAGAGGCAGTATGTATATTTGAGGTAGAACAAGTAAGGTGCTGTCTATCCGGCTATGGGCATAGTACAATCATCCACAAAGTGAATATGAGGACCCATTGCGGTACCTGTAAAGAAATACACACAATGGGCAACATACTTGAAAACGTTGCTGAAAGGTAAAAACATTAGTGCAAACAATCCAGTGCAAACAATATAGTGCAAATACATTATATGTATAATTTAAACATTTTAAATATCATCTACCTAGTCTGCTCACGGACACGTTTAAGTCTCTTTTCTTCTTTCTGACGCTTGTCATAGAACTGGAGCAGAGTCCCAAACTCAGTTGCAATTTGTAATCCACATAGGTAAAATTGTAATCCAAATGGGTAAAAAAATAGCAGCAAAGGTTCCTTAAAAAAACATCTTTCAAGGGGCTTCCCAATAACCTGAAAAGGGGAAAAAAAGGGATGAGGCGCACGTCTGCGCAACTTGGTTAAAGCAGCCTCGGGGACCATAGAATTTTGACGAAGGGAGTAGTCCTTCCGCGGCGGAGCGGGAACTCCTGCCGCCTCCGCCGTGTCAGCCAGCGGAGTGAACACCTCAGCGGGCACCTCAACCGACTTCTTAGGCTGCCGGACATATTGAGAGACGTAGATCTCCTCCGGTTCCTTCTCCTCATAGGGGTCGGTGCCCCACACCATGCCTCCCCAGTCAGGACCTCGCTGTGTCGCCATCTTAATTTCCTGAGTTGCCTCGTCTTCCTCGCGCGCTGGAGAAGTGGGCGGGGCTACCAGGGAGGAGTCTGCATCGCCAAAATCAATTGAATTCGTACGCAACAGCGTATAGAGTAACTTATATGTAGCAATAGCGTTTAATTGATAGGACAAACTATGTAGCAAATGCGTACAAAGCCGAAGCGAAGCACCTAATATTCGGATTCGCTTTGCAGCTAAAAAATCCCAAGATTCAATACGAATCAACGAATCGACGAATCGATTCGCTCATCTCTACTCATTTCATATACTAACTAGAGATCAGCGAATACTAAAATATTTGTGTGCTCGGTACTCTGAACGAATTTTTCTAAATATTCGTATATTCGTACGTAATAACGAATCCTATTGAAGTCAATGGGAGATACGAGCATTTTTGCAGTGGACCAAAGTTATTCGCACGCAAGGTTGCCTAAGCACCTGAAAACCTCTGAAAGTGATTGAAACACCACAGAAATGGATAGGGAACACCAGGGGCAGCATGCATGGAGCAGGCAGAGACAGTGCAAGGAGCGACAAGTCTTGCGAATGCACGCATGACGCTAGGCCTCGGCGTACAGTCCTCAGAGGCATGGACTCAAGATGGAAGCAAGAGTTCCTGTGCTTTCAGCTCTGAAGAGCTCAAATACATGGTGAGGAAGTTTGACAGAATGGAATATGATGGCACACACAGACACCCCAATCGGGATAAAAGAGAAATAACCCAGCAGGTGATCCGAGGCTTGTGCCATTGGTTTCATAGTGTGCGGACCCCGGGCCAGATACAAAGAAAATGGTCGGATTTAAAATTAAAGTGCCCAGAGGGGCTTAATCAGATCCTGGACGAGATACGACAGGGTGAGTAATAAAATATTTGAAAAGTAAAAACATGTGAAAAAATTAGTTTGCTGTATTGTATATGTACCAGTGCCAATAATGAAAACCATATAGAAGGACAACGTGGGCGTGCGTGGTGCGCTGCAGCAATTTTCTTTCATGCTAGGCCATGCCTCTAACTCCACTCAAACAAGTGAAGGTATTCTTAGATACGTGCCCCTTCACAGTAATTTGCCTTAGGCTACTTTCACATATGTGGCGGTGATCCAGCAGGCTGTTCTGCAGTATTTGTCCTACCAATTGCCGGTGTTGTGGCTGGATCAGCGACGTCCTCCATTATTGTTAAAGGGGCTGGCCGTTCTCCCGTTTGTATCAGGCAAATGCACTAGTGTGAAAGAAAGTACCCTTAGATATATGCCCCTTCATAGTTAGCGCTTCCTCTCAGGGGCGGTCTTGGGCACCACACATCCTATGCATTTGCGTAGGGCCCCCGACGTCCAAGGGGGCCCCCACGCTCCGCTCTTGTGCCGGTGCCCAAGACCGCCCGCCCAGCTGTCGCTTACAGCATTTGTCCGCCGTGGCCCGTGGACCGGCATCACTGCGGCTGTGCGCACCGCACCCGCTCACTCTCAAGTCCGGAAGTATAGCAGGAAGCTCCCACAGCCGCAGAGAGGCCAATCCGCACAGCAGAACACAAACTCTGCGGCTGCGTGTCAGTGTCCCAGGCTCCAGTACGTGTCCCAGCCCAGCCAATAAAGAGCTGGGAGTCTGGGACATGCCATAGGCTGTGGGCAACCTTCATGTGTGTGGGGGTGTGTCATTGGGGGGGCGTGCCATCAGAGGGCGTGTCATCAGGGGCGTGACGCGTCATTGGGGGGGGGGCCCGGACATTATTTCGCTTAGGGCCCCAGAAATGCCAAGACCACCCCTGCTTCCTCCTCCTACACATAGGCTCAAAGGCTCATGCTGCTGCTAATGTGTCTGAAGTGGGCGATTTAAAAAATATTCCCACAATAACAATATTAAGAAATTTATCGTGATAAATGCCCATTTAGAAGAAAGAAACACTTTGGGCCACAAGGAGAAGACATTATACTGTATGGGGGCAGCCACAAGGAGACATTATACTGTATGGGGCCACAAGGAGACATTATACTGGACGTCGGGGAAGTTGAAGGGACTGCTCCCTGCTTACTGTCACCTGACCAGACAGCTGACCACGGGACATAGCCACCCGTTCCCGGACACAGCTGCTAAAATCCTGACTGTTCCGCCGAATCCGGAACGGTTGGGACTGGAGCTATGGTATACTAGTGCATTGTATGTGCTGTATTTATATTTATGTTTGTACCTGCAGAATGTGACACAAAGACATCTTTTATTCATTCATTCAACCCCCACCCCTCCCAACAAATGTTCCCTCCATCAAATATGCACCCCAGACTATGCACTATGTTCCCTTCACATGAAATGCCCACATCATATCGCCCTCCTCCACCCATAATATCTTCTGTTAGTATTAAAACGGTCATCATAACAATTGTGTACAGATTTATGTTGCAGAGCAAAGTCAACGACGTCACCAACGTCGCCGGCAGAGTTGTGCCCAGACGGCCCCTGAAGGACCTGCTGCTTCTAGTAAGGTTAAACATATTTAATTTATTTTTAATCCAGGCTATGTGTGAGTGCTGCAGCAGTGATATAAGAGCACTAGTGGTTAGGAATGGGATCCAGCCCCAAACTATTCAGATGTATCAACATCAGAAGTTACAACTGTTCATTTGAGTTGAATGTAATGCCATTATTTAATGATTTTTGACAGCTGCTGCACCACAGAGGAGCCCCTCTAACCCTCCTATGCCCCAGCCAGTTAGGAGCCCACCTGCCTCTCCAACAACCCCCCGGGCAAATTGAAGAGGTAGAAGGTAGGTAAAATCAAAAGTGTAATGGGTGGAACTTCTGTCTTCAAAATATAAGCTAAATTTATGCTTTATCTTTTGTAGCTCCAACCGTCAGGGGAGATGAGGAGTTTTCCCCAGGCCCTTGGGAAGACCACCTATTATGGGTGTCTAGTACTGTAAGTACAAACCCCTAATTCACAGAAGTGTGATATTTTCAAGCACTAGGATCATGCCACCCAACATGTTATTGATAACTAGACTGTGTACACATTATGTTCTCCAAGTGGTTAGTGAAGCAGACATATCACAATAATTTAAAAATCAAGACAGTGAAAGAAGTAGAAACTTGTGTTACCCCAAAAATATTTAAGAAAAAGGTGACATACATCACATAATATTATAGTACATTGGCAATCTCTTTTTAACAAAGCGAGAAACAGCCCTGCACCTCACATAGATCCAGAGATCTGCCCCAATTACTCTGCTACATCAAGCTGGTTACTCAAGGGTAGGGTGACTAGTGTCTATTCTGCTGCATGTCAGGACTCGTGTCCATCTCTCCCTATCACAGCTCAGGACAGGAGACAGTTGAAGATTTAAAATGAGCTTGTGTGGCCTTCTCAGTGAGCAGTTCCAAGAGAAAAGAAAAAAAAAGTGGCTCAATAAAGATACATTTCACTGAATAACTGAGTCAGTTCTAGTAGATACACAAAATATTTAATGACATGCAACTGCTAAAGTATTGAGATCCAGGTGCTGGCTTTGAAAGTTTAGAATTTTTTCGTGGACAACCCCTTTAACTCGATTATACTAATTATATTACTGTTTCCACCACTACAGATATCCCCACTGACTTCGAGGTGGAGGCCGCCTTACGGTGATTTGGAGCCAAGCTCCATGCAGCCTCCTACGCAGCCTCCAGCTGGACCACCAACAGCTGCAAGAAATTATGGCCGCACGTCGCCAAAGGCCGGCGTAATTTTTATTTTCTTTAGTTTTTGTATTTATTTTTATTTAAAAGTTCAAAGTTATTATTTATTATTATTATTATTACTTTAAAGGGAACTGTCATCTCCGAAACACCCTCTGAACCAGAGTAAGCGTTGTATAGTGGTAAGTGATGCTGAATCCGATTATGTAAGTTTATCTCATTCTCACTTCCATTCCAACGCTGTGCTCCCACAAACCAGCTGTAAAATGCATTGAGAGGACTCTTCTTTGAGTCCTCTCCATTATGTGAGTGAGCACTGGAGTCCAGTGAGTGCATTTTACTGCATGTTTGTGGGAGCGCAGCATCAGAATGGAAGTGAGTATGAAGATAAAACTTACATATTTGGATTCAGCATCACTTACACTATACACCGCTTACTCTAGTTCAGGAGGTGTTTCGGAGATGACAGGTTCCCTTTAAATAATTCTTCTGAAACCTGCGTTTTGATTGTTTTTTTAAACCTTTAACCCCTTCCTGACATACTGTGAAGAAATATTGTTAGGAAACATATATTGACTTGTACGTAAAGCGCAAGTGCTGCCAAAAATTACACGGAACAGGCACTCCAATACAACGGGTATAAAGAAGGGCCTTATTCACATTGTGGAACAATTGTTCTTGTCGTGGGACTCATACACTCATAAAGCCTATGCACAAAGTGACAAGTCTGCCAAAAATTACAAGGAACAGGCACTCCGATACACCTTTTATTACACATAAAGGAGGGCATCAGACACACCCGTGAAAAATTTATATTGATGCCTGGTGACCGTTGAAAACATTTTGAGGGCCTACTGGTGAGCAGACCCTTGAAAACATTATGGTTTAGGGCCTACATGAGAAAACAGTGTATCCAATACACCCTAAAAGTGTTCAGCCACTTTCCTGTGGTGGGGTAGCGAAGTCAGGGGCAATCCAGGCCTTGTTCATCTTGATAAACGTCAACCTCAAAAAACACGCTTAATATCACACGCTAAAAAATTTGGTTAGAGAGGCTGTTTGCCCTGGGTAAAAATTGAGTTTAGAGAGGCTGTTGGCCTTCCTTAAAAATTGTGGTTAGAGAGGTTGTTGGCCTTCCTTAAAAATTGTGGTTAGAGAGGCTGTTGGCCTTCCTTAAAAATTGTGGTTAGAGAGGCTGTTTGTCCTGGATAAAAATTGCACTTAGAGAGCCTGTTGGCCTTCCTTAAAAATTGTGGTTAGAGAGGCTGTTTGCCCTGGGTAAAAATTGAGTTTAGAGAGGCTGTTGGCCTTCCTTAAAAATTGTGGTTAGAGAGGCTGTTGGCCTTCCTTAAAAATTGAGTTTAGAGAGGCTGTTGGCCTTCCTTAAAAATTGTGGTTAGAGAGGCTGTTAGACTTCCTTAAAAATTGTGGTTAGAGAGGCCCGTGAAAAATTAAGGTTGATGGCCTGCTGGTGAACAGACCCTTGAAAACATTATTTTTGAGGGACTGGTGGTGAACAGACCCATGAAAACATTATTTTTGATGGCCTAGTGGTGAACAGACCCTTGAAAAAATAGTTTTTGATGGCCTGGTGGTGAACAGACCCTTGAAAACATTATGGTTGAAGGCCTGGTGGTGAACAGACCCTTAAAAACATTATTTTTGAGGGACTGGTGGTGAACAGACCCATGAAAACATTATTTTTGAGGGACTGGTGGTGAACAGACCCTTGAAAACATTATTTTTGATGGCCTGGTGGTGAACAGACCCATGAAAACATTATTTTGAGGACTGGGTGACAGACCCATTAAAACATTATTTTTGAGGGACT